>JACGAQ010001645.1:0-54819 GCA_014119065.1 Orius insidiosus
TCCCACGCCGTTATAACTTCCCTCCCATAACTTCCCCCTACGTTATACTTCCCCTCCTATAGATATGTACTTCTATTTAACGAAGTTTTCGTTGGAAGCTCTTCAAACCAGTACTTAAATTCCAACAAACGCCCTCTTAAATGATTATGCGCCTGACTAACCTTGGGATATTACCGGTTTTTCAACATTTTTATCTCATTTACTCGTTTATTTCTTGTTTTATCATTTTCCATTCCCAAAAACAAAGGATTGTAACAGCAATTTTTTTCTACCTTAAAAAAAGCCACCAAGGACGGAAATGAGAAGGAGAAAAATTTCACAATAGGTAGGAAATAAAATAAACCGTTGGCGCCCTGTACTAACCGTTTACCTTTCACTTCGATAAAATTATCTACATTCTTTGGCTCAAACGCAACATTTTAATTAGAACGTATGCCACACATAAGCAGCAGGTAGCAACAAGTATTGATTCAACAGGTTAATTCACCATGTAGAAAAAAATTGACAGAAGTTCAATTGTTTATGGCAATTAAATGTTAAAAATTAATTTGTAGTTAATTAGACATTACATATATAGATGTAGGTATATATGACAGCATATGCTTCGTTTTTTCCCCGTTAGAAGTGAGGTTTTTGTTTACCAAGTAAAGAACGAGGAAACGTTTAGAATATTATGATACCTTAGAAGCCTCGTGTAGAGGAGGAAAGTGAGTAGAATATCTGTGAAAGCGAATTGGAGAGAGGACAGCTGTTGCCGCGGCTCCAAGCTCCGGCGATATCGATTTGAGAGAAGAGGGGTTCGCCTAACCAAGACTCCCACCCGAAAAAAATTCATGTTACGTCATACCGCCGGTATACGGGGTGTTGTACTACACAGAAACATTTAAACAAACGACTTAAACGATTGTTTTGATAAAATAAGTCGAATTTGTACCTAGCCAACAAAATAGGCTCTATGGGGACTATGTTCACAGAGATGAGCTTGCTGATAAGGAGGAGTACAATTTAACGATACTTCATATAATGAGCAATCGGAATTATTGATATGACCAGTAAGGCCGTAGCTCATCCCACTCACAAATAGATATCTCCGCCCTGACATTTAAGATAATAAAGTACTGGTTTGAAGAGCTTCCAACGAAAACTTCTTAAAGAGAAGTATCTATATAGGAGGGGAAGTATAAGTGAGGGGAAGTATATGGGAGGGGGAAGTTTAAGTGAGGGGTAGTATAGAGGGTGAAGTATAACGGAGGGGGAAGTATAAGGGAACGAAAGTATAACGACGGAAGGGGATGTATAAGGGAGGGAAAGTATAAAGGAGAATTTTCCAAGTTCTTTTTTTCGAAAATTTTCAAATTTTTTTCAAAAATTTTCATTTTTTTTTAATTTTCCGGGTTTTTTTTCTTTTTTTTTTTCGAAAAATTTTCTAAGTTTAAAAAAAAATTTCGAATTTTTTTGAAAAATTTTTTAAGTTTTTTTTTCGAAAAATTTTCCGGGTTTTTTTTTTTTTTGAAAATTTTCCAAGTTCTTTTTTCGAAAATTGTTTTAAGTGTCAAGGTAGAAATAATGGGCTCTTTGGCCTAGGATGTGCCTCTCGTAATGGGTAGAAGTACGAATTTCTCCCTACTAAAAAAAATAATAATTAAAAGTGGCAATTTTTTACACCAAAAATTCTTAAAAATATAAGGAGTAATTGGTGAAAATTTGGTGAAAATCGGACAACGGTTCGGCCGCAGCGAATTTTTTAAAATTTCAAACAGACATATCTCCGCCATTTTTTCGAAATTCAAAAATCCCCTCGTTACATTCTTCTTCACCGACTAAAGAAATTTGTGAAAATTTGGTGAAAATCGGATGAAAACTGTGGCCGTAAGTGTTCCAAAAAAAAATGCTACGGACGGCCGGCACCACGACATAGTTGATCAATATCGATTTGATACCCTCCGGGGTCTAGAAGACCCTTCCCCAAAACCCGACGTGGATAACTTCTTTAAGGAATTTAATTGGTGGAAAAAATTAATAGTCCACATTACACGTCGTTTTGATTCTGAGGGGTCTGGAAGACCTATTTTCAAGGGTTCGCATTAACTTTCTTTTGACAAGAGTCAAAAGTAGGGTAGCATGTGATAAGAAAGCATTGTATGCAATATTTTAAATTATCAGTGAAATTTACAAAAAAAGATGATTGAATTATAGTTTCGTTATCATTAACGGAGAACTTTTTCCCTATACTTTATTTCTGGCAAGACCTTGGGATTAACATTCGCACGATAAAAGAAAGTTAGCAGAAAAGCAACTTGGAGAATTATGGGTTCCATAACGATATAGAATAGAAATTCGAAGGAGGAAGGAATAAGGATTAAGGGAAAAGCATCATATGGTGATGATGTTGGAGGAGATGGCGAAAACGCAGTTCCGTCAAAGTTAATCAGGCACGGATAAACATGGTGTCATCCTACTATTTTAAAGTTATCAAAGCTGTCAAATTGGATGATTACAGAGAAAAAGGCCATCCACAAACCAAGATGTACAGGGTAGGAGTTGGACCAAAAAATGAGTCCAATGCTGTCGAATGCTGCGTGTACACACAGAACTCTATAAAGAGCACAACGGGTGTTAAGCTGTAATCGAGATTTCGAGGGTACAATTGAATATCAATTATAGTGAAAATGCTACCTTTTGAAATCCTCAATAGGAGGACTCTCATAAATTGGTAAGAGACCCACGGTATAGCGATCGTAACGTTTTGAAGGTTTTCGCCAATATTTAAAGATTTCCTAGCGGGATACTTAAGATTTCTTTTCTATAGAGTTTTAAAAGCCAAGTCATTGGTATAGCGATCGTAACGTTTTGGTATCGTAACGTCGTTGTGGTATCGTTCGTTGTGGTATCGTTTTGTGGTATCGTTTTCGTGGTATTTCGTATTTCGTGGTATTAAACGTTTTGGTATCGTAACGTCGTTGTGGTATCGTTTTCGTTGGTATCGTTTTGTGGTATCGTTTTCGTGGTATTTCGAAGGTATTCGTGGTATTAAACGTTTTGTATCGTACGTCGTTGTGGTATCGTTTTCGTTGGTATCGTATTGTGGTATCGTTTTCGTGGTATTTCGAAGGTATTTCGTGGTATTCGTGGTATTAAACGTTTGGTTATTAAACGTTTTGGTATCGTAACGTCGTTGTGGTATGGTTTTCGTTGGTATCGTTTAGTGGTATTCGAAGGTATTTCGTGTATCGTGGTATTAAACGTTTGGTTAATTAAACATTTTGGTATCGTAACGTCGTTGTGGTATGGTTTTCGTTGGTATCGTTTTGTGGTATCGTTTTCGTGGTATTTCGAAGGTATTTCGTGGTATTAAACGTTTTGGTATCGTAACGTCGTTGTGGTATCGTTTTCGTTGGTATCGTATTGTGGTATCGTTTCGTGGTATTTCGAAGGTATCGTGGTATTCGTGGTATTAAACGTTTTGGTTAATTAAACATTTTGGTATCGTAACGTCGTTGTGGTATGGTTTTCGTTGGTATCGTTTTGTGGTATCGTTTTCGTGGTATTTCGAAGGTATTCGTGGTATTAAACGTTTTGGTATCGTAACGTCGTTGTGGTATCGTTTTCGTTGGTATCGTATTGTGGTATCGTTTTCGTGGTATTTCGAAGGTATCCGTGGTATTCGTGGTATTAAACGTTTTGGTTAATTAAACATTTTGGTATCGTAACGTCGTTGTGGTATGGTTTTCGTTGGTATCGTTTTGTGGTATCGTTTCGTGGTATTTCGAAGGTATTTCGTGGTATTAAACGTTTTGGTATCGTAACGTCGTTGTGGTATCGTTTCGTTGGTATCGTATTGTGGTATCGTTTTCGTGGTATTTCGAAGGTATTTCGTGGTATTCGTGGTATTAAACGTTTGGTTAATTAAACATTTTGGTATCGTAACGTCGTTGTGGTATGGTTTTCGTTGGTATCGTTTTCGTGGTATTTCGAAGGTATTTCGTGGTATTCGTGGTATTAAACGTTTGGTTAATTAAACATTTTGGTATCGTAACGTCGTTGTGGTATGGTTTTCGTTGGTATCGTTTTGTGGTATCGTTTTCGTGGTATTTCGAAGGTATTTCGTGGTATTAAACGTTTTGGTATCGTAACGTCGTTGTGGTATCGTTTCGTTGGTATCGTATTGTGGTATCGTTTTCGTGGTATTTCGAAGGTATCCGTGGTATTCGTGGTATTAAACGTTTTGGTTAATTAAACATTTTGGTATCGTAACGTCGTTGTGGTATGGTTTTCGTTGGTATCGTTTTGTGGTATCGTTTTCGTGGTATTTCGAAGGTATTTCGTGGTATTAAACGTTTGGTATCGTAACGTCGTTGTGGTATCGTTTTCGTTGGTATCGTATTGTGGTATCGTTTTCGTGGTATTTCGAAGGTATCCGTGGTATTCGTGGTATTAAACGTTTTGGTTAATTAAACATTTTGGTATCGTAACGTCGTTGTGGTATGGTTTCGTTGGTATCGTTTTGTGGTATCGTTTCGTGGTATTTCGAAGGTATTCGTGGTATTAAACGTTTTGGTATCGTAACGTCGTTGTGGTATCGTTTTCGTTGGTATCGTATTGTGGTATCGTTTTCGTGGTATTTCGAAGGTATCCGTGGTATTCGTGGTATTAAACGTTTTGGTTAATTAAACATTTTGGTATCGTAACGTCGTTGTGGTATGGTTTTCGTTGGTATCGTTTTGTGGTATCGTTTTCGTGGTATTTCGAAGGTATTTCGTGGTATTAAACGTTTTGGTATCGTAACGTCGTTGTGGTATCGTTTTCGTTGGTATCGTATTGTGGTATCGTTTTCGTGGTATTTCGAAGGTATCCGTGGTATTCGTGGTATTAAACGTTTTGGTAATTAAACATTTGGTATCGTAACGTCGTTGTGGTATGGTTTTCGTTGGTATCGTTTTGTGGTATCGTTTCGTGGTATTTCGAAGGTTATTCGTGGTATTAATCGTTTTGGTATCGTAACGTCGTTGTGGTATCGTTTTCGTGGTATTTCGTGTATCGTTTTGTGGTATCGTCAATTGGTATAGCGATCGTAACGTTTTGAAGGATTTCGCCAATATTTAAAGATTTCCTAGCGGGATACTTAAGATTTCTTTTCTATACAGTTTTAAAGGTCAAGTCTGTCAGGTTAAGATGAAGACCGTACGGTCTTCATATTCGTTGGAGGAAGATTTTCAGGAAACGAGGGCCCTTCTCGAGGGGACTATGGAGATCAGTTGCCTATGCAGCTCTCAGTTGCTGGCATTTCAACTATAATATTATCCCGTGCTGTGAAGATCTGAAATTCTCAAACCCGAAAAGTATCATCCCAGGGTTTTTTAGTGATGCTCATAGACACCAAATAATGACGGCCGTCTTCATTTATGAAACGGTTTGAAGATAGGGCTTGCTCCGACGGTAACTTTCTCAAAATAGAGCAACGTCATAATTTGCATACCTGGTATCGAAAAAATTATTAAGAAGGTTAAAATAAAAGTCTTCGCCCAGCCAGGCCACACCGAACCGGGGAGACTTCTTTTCCCCCAATAAATTCCATTGAGCCGAGTTACACTAGCAAGTTTTCCTCGCAAAAAAACTTAAGAGTCGAGAGAAACTCGGTAATGTAGACTCACTTAGACTGCGAGTAATTTCGGGGCGAGGGCCAATAGGAGCAATAGGTGAAATTTTGGAGAGATCGGACCTAAAGTACTGCAAGCGCATTAAACGAGACTTGGGAAATTCGAGAAAAGCTATCGAAAGAATGATTCTGTCAAAATTGGTGAACACCGACGCTTTTACTCTCCTTATTTGAGGCGCTCCGGGTACGAAGTGCGAACTCAACATCGGACATTTTTTTTTTTTTTTTTTTTTTTTTTTTTTTTTTTTTTTTCATTTTCAGATTCTAGACCTTTGATGAATACACCCTATAATTTTTATATTGAGTTTGCCCTTTTTTCCCTTTAAAATACGTAAAAACCGATATGCGGCAAAGCTCTAACTGCGATATCCAAGCGGGTACGAAGGGCGAACTCCACATTCTAGTCCACAACCCCCACTCTTTTCCCATTCTAGGGCATGACTTTCTGTTGAGTTCGCCCGTAACATAAAACTTAAAATGCGAATATCTCGAAAACTACGTTTTGTTGAGTTCGCCTTCGTACCCGGAGCGCCTCATTTGTTTCTGGCCATTCACTTTTCCAAGGATCCCTTGGCGCACCATAAGTATCCAGGGAACGATAGTTTGAAGAGTATCCACTGATATTAGTAAAATAAGTAGCCAACGGAAAGCTCAAGAAAGTATAAAGGAGATTAAAACTATAAAAATTTAATTAAATTTATTAGATGGATACTGAAGAGGAGGAAAACAATATTGTTGCAATATGAAATAAAGGACTAGAACGAATTTAGGGGAAATCATAATTCCGTACTAAGAGGGGTGAGGCGATGATGAGTGGTGTCATCCCGTTTGGGGTGCTGAGGGAGTGGACGTTTTTCTTTCGGACGCCCACGTGGCCAATTAAATGTAAATCGTTCACGATGTTTCATCCCTCTTTTGTCAAAGAGACGGAGATTTAGTAAATAAGTAATTGTTTTGGTCCTCCAGAGCTGCCAACCCTCCTCGACGCACTTGCGATTTATGATGAATCGCTTTTAATATCTTCCATATTGTTACGATCATCCGGAACATAGGGTCGAAACGGAAAGGATTCTTCACGCTCCGAACGGATTGTCTAATTGAAACTTAATTTTATAAATGGTCCCCCGGGAGTAAAAAGGCTGCGGCTTTTTTTTACGAACGATTAACTTCATAACCGCAAGGTTAAGGCGTACAGAATTCAAGTTATTTCATGAAATTGCCAAAACTTAATTTTCAAACAAGTGGTCATTGAAGGACATTTGTAGACAGGGCGAATAAGTTAAACCGTGTTTCTCAACCTTTTGAAGCCTGCGCCCCCTGTAAACAAGATTTAGCGACGCCAAGGGGAGCTTGAAAACGGGAGCCGGATTATAGGTTTTCCGACCAAAGGGCCGGAATATAGGTTTCCGACCAAAGTTCCAGAATATAGGTTTTTTGGACTACAGGGCCGGATTATAGGTTTCCGACCAAAGTTCCAGAATATAGGTTTTTTGGAGCTAGGATTTCCGACCAAAGTTCCAGAATATAGGTTTTTTGGACCAAAGGGCGGATTATAGGTTTTCCGACCAACGTTCCGGAATATAGGTTTTCCGACCAGTTCCGGAATATAGGTTTCCGACCTAAGTTCCGGAATATAGGTTTTCCGACCAAAGTTCCGGATATAGGTTTTTTGGACTAAAGGGCGGATTATAGGTTTTCCGACCAAAGTTCCAGAATATATAGGTTTTTTGGACAAAGGGCCGGATTATAGGTTTTCCGATCAAATTCCAGAATATAGGTTTTGGACTACAGGCCGGATTATAGGTTTCCGACCAAAGCCAGAATATAGGTTTTTGGAGCAAGGATTTCCGACCAAAGTTCCAGAATATAGGTTTTTGGACTAAGGGCCGGATTATAGGTTTCCGACCAAAGTTCCGATATAGGTTTTTGGACCTAAAGGGCCGGATATAGGTTTTCCGACCAAAGTTCCGGATATAGGTTTGGACCTAAAGGGCCGGATTATAGGTTTTCCGACCAAAGTTCCGGATATAGGTTTTTTGGACAAGGGCCGGATTATAGGTTTTCCGACCAAAGTTCCAGAATATAGGTTTTTTGGACTAGGCCGGATTATAGGTTTTCCGACCAAAGTTCCAGAATATAGGTTTTTGGAGCTAGGATTTCCGACCAAAGTTCCAGAATAGGTTTTTTGGACTAGGTTCCGACCAAAGTTCCGAATATAGGTTTTTTGGACTACAGGGCCGGATTATAGGTTTTCCGACCAAAGTTCCGGAATATAGGTTTTTTGGAGCATAGGTTTTCCGACCAAAGTTCCAGAATATAGGTTTTTGGACTTTCCGACCAAAGGGGTTTTTGGACCGGATTATAGGTTTTCCGACAAAGTTCCAGAATATAGGTTTTTTGGAGCTAGGATTTCCGACCAAAGTTCCAGAATATAGGTTTTTGGACCAAAGGGCCGGATTATAGGTTTTCCGACCAAAGTTCCGGAATATTGGTTTTCCGACCTAAGTTCCGGAATATAGGTTTTCCGACCGAAGTTCCGGATTATAGGTTTTTGGGCCAAAGGGCCGGATTATAGGTTTTCGGACCAAAGTTCCAGAATATAGGTTTTTTGGACCAAAGGGCCGGATTATAGGTTTTCCGACCAAAGGGCCGGATTATAGGTTGACGGACCAAAGGGCCGGATTATAGGTTGACGGACCAAAGGGTGGATTATAGGTTGACGGACCAAAGGGCTGGATTATAGGTTTTCCCACCAAGTTCCGGAATATAGGTTTTCCGACCTAAGTTCCGGAATATAGGTTTCCGATCAAAGTTCCGGATTATAGGTTTTCGGGCCAAAGGGCCGGATTATAGGTTTTCGGACCAAAGTTCCAGAATATAGGTTTTTTGGACCAAAGGGCCGGATTATAGGTTTTGGGCCAAAGGGCGGATTATAGGTTTTCGGACCAAAGTTCCAGAATATAGGTTTTTTGGACCAAAGAGCCGGATTATAGGTTTTCTGACCAAAGGGCCGGATTATAGGCTTTCAGACCAAAGTTCCAGAATATAGGTTTTTTTGGACCAAAGATCCGGATTATAGGTTTTCCGACCAAAGTTCCAGAATAGGTTTTTTAGGGTGAGTATAGGTTTTTGGACCAAAGGGCCGGATTATAGGTTGACGGACCAAAGGGCCGGATTATAGGTTTTCAGACAAATTAAAAAAAGTACTCACCCTAACGCCCCAGCCACTTAGCCATTGCCCCTATCACCCAAATTTTGCATAACGCCCCCAGTAACGTCTCGGCGGCCCAGGGGGCGGTACCGCCCCCGTTGAGAATCACTGAGTTAAACAGTTTGTAAAATAATTCGTAAAATAATCAAAAGGTCTAGAGTGCTCAGCTACTGTGGCTGGATTGATCCACGGTTTAGCTACGCTTCCCGATTGTTTAAGTGAACAGGACTAGCGTGAAGTAAAACCGCGGACTACTCCGGCCAAATCATGACGTGAAATTAAAATAAGTGAATAATGATAGGACATACCTGTATCCCGAGACTCAGTGTCATTGGATATCGCTTGATTTGAAGCAGACATCCTTTTTTTCATATACCGATTCTAAAAAAAAGAATTTTTTTTGTTTTAATATCCCAAAAAAGTCATATAAAGTACAATATTAATTATGAGGGGGTGAGAAAACGGGAGTAACCATAGCATCGGGGGGATGATTTTGTTGGAGAAGATGGCTGGTGGTGTAAAGGGATTGGACAAGGGGCGGCGCATGAACGGCATAGGGCCCAGCCCTTTTCCAACATAAACCGAGGGCGAAAAGACGAAAGGACTTCATTTCAAGCGGAGATGGGGCTGGAAATTTGCTCCGATAAACCATGACGTCCGATCTTTCAAGTTGGGACATACCTTCAAATCAGACAAACGTAAGTACTAATTTTTTTGGTGACTTAAAAATGAAAAAAAACAAGAGTAATCCGAAGGTACAGTTTTACCAACAACGCGCAGTTGGAACACCGGAAAATGGAGAGTATCACAACAGATAGTTAAGGAAGTGAATATCCTGCGGATGGATAAAAGATGTGCCGCAGGGCCATTGGGACAATAGGTCAAAACCGCAGTTTTAGGTTGGTGCCTCCTTTGCTACTATGAAATGGCGATAGGTGGAATCCTTTTGGAATAGTCATTGGTTTAATAGATGGAGGGTATCAGGGGATGAGCCTGAGGCTATGAGAATGGTCAATAAAATTTTCCATGTCAGTTTTCAAATGGGAAAGGCCTCTTTACTTGTTTATTAGACAAATCACCAGTAAAATAGGAGTTTCTGGGCCGGGGAAAACCGCGAAAATCCGACAAAATGGAAGTCCCAAAATCCTATTGGAAATTTCTTGGCCGAAAAAGCCAGAAAAACACCCAAAATACGGTGGAATGGGAGTTTTTTGTTCGAAGAACCACAGAAACTTCCGAACTCCTATAGAGATTTCAAGGGGGGATTATCTACAATATTGTTAAACCTGTTATAGCCAGTGGCTTCGCGAAAAAAGCTTAAATTAGTGATGAACACAGTCCAATCTATGTCCAATCCATGCCCAATCAATGTCCATTCCATTTCCAATCCATGTCCAATCCTCGCCCCACCAATGACCAATTTATGTACTATTTTTGACTATGCCGTGCCCAATCCATGTCCAATCCGTGTCCGATCCATGTCCATTCTATTTCCAATCCATGTCCAATCCTCGCCCCACCAATGACCAATTTATGTACTATTCTTGACTATGCCGTGCCCATCCATGTCCAATCAATGTCCAATCCGTGTCCGATCCATGTCCATTCCATTTCCAATCCATGTCCAATCCTCGCCCCACCAATGACCAATTTATGTACTATTCTTGACTATGCTGTGCCCAATCCATGTCCAATCAATGTCCAATCCGTGTCCGATCCATGTCCATTCCATTTCCAATCCATGTCCAATCCTCGCCCCACCAATGACAATTTATGTACTATTCTTGACTATACCGTGCCCAATCCATGTCCAATCCGTGTCCGATCCATGTCCATTCTATTTCCAATCCATGTCCAATCCTCGCCCCACCAATGACCAATTTATGTACTATTTTTGACTATGCCGTGCCCAATCCATGTCCAATCCGTGTCGATCCATGTCCATTCCATTTCCAATCCATGTCCAATCCTCGCCCCACCAATGACCAATTTATGTACTATTCTTGACTATACCGTGCCCAATCCATGTCCAATCAATGTCCAATCCATGTCCAATCCATGTCCAATCCGTGTCCGATCCATGTCCATTCTATTTCCAATCCATGTCCAATCCTCGCCCCACCAATGACCAATTTATGTACTATTCTTGACTATGCCGTGCCCAATCCATGTCTTTTTTTTTTTTTTTTTTTTTGTTTAATTGTATTAAGCCCAGGGCTTGTTACAAAGGGGGAGGGGATCAGACCCAGGCGGGGGCTTTCGCCATAATGCCATGGCGCCCTTTTGGGCCAACTACCAGAGTAGTGGCCTAACTAAATTATCCACAGATTTTGTAGAGGGATATTTTTTAATTGGAATTTTACTTCCAACCAAAAATCCCTATACCCAACCTGGGATCGAACCCCGGTCTTCCGTGGTGAGAGTCAGAGACTGAACCCACCAGCCACGGAGCCGGTTCCAATCCATGTCCAATCCGTGTCCGATCCATGTCCATTCCATTTCCAATCCATGCCCAATCCTCGCCCCACCAATGACCAATTATGTACGATTCTTGACTATGCCGTGCCCAATCCATGTCCAATCCATTTCCAATCCATGCCCAACTTCCACACAGGCAAACTAGAATATAGCACCAAGAAAATTTTTAGGGTTCTGTTTTCAGGTGCTAAAATTTAAATGTTTTTAAGTTTGTGTGTGGATATCGTTTAAGGGTTGCAACGAAAACGATATGTATTGCAGCCCAGGGGTGACAGGACACGGACTTTGGTCACACGGAAGCTACACCGGAATCGGCTGCCCGACTGATCTTTGGCCACCACCACCCAATCATCCGGCCATACTCCATCACAGGTATTAAAATTCTTCTGAAGAAAGAGTCATCTTTTTTGTAGGATGCTTCGTGGAAGCGGGATGGGACAAAACGGTTCGGTGAGCTCAAACGAAGGGATTTCGAACGGGAACATTCGCAGAGGAAGCCGCGGCGTAGGGTCGCCACGATCGCCCAAAGACGCGCTGCCAACATACGCGAAAGACGTCGGATGTTCAACCTCAACGAAGCATTCGACAAACTACGACGTAAAGTTCCAACCTTCGCCTACGAAAAGCGTCTTTCCAGAATCGAAACTTTGAGATTGGCCATCACTACATTCCTTCATGAGCGAATTATTAAACGGGACCCACAAAGAAAACGACGGTCACACGTCACCCATTTACCAGCACAGGGACTACATACCCTATTCCATTTTATCATAAGTTCTCTTCTAATTTAAGCTTTTCCAAGTGCAATAACGTTCTTTATATAATTTAAGTCATGTTTTTCAACTTTGAAGTCTTCCATAATTTTAAGGGAAATACCTAGTCAGTGTTTAGAAGGTTCTACGCAATAAGTAGCTTAAAAATGCTCAATTTTTCAATTGTTTGAAAAAACAAGAGGAAGTTTGCGTTGAAAAGTGAAAAAAAAAAAAAAAAAAAAAAAAAAAAAGAAACTTGTATTTTAGAATAGGACGTAAAAACTGTGATTGTCTGATATTCTCGATTTCAGAAGAACAAAACCAAATTATATTATTTTATGTGTTTCTTTTTCAATATGAAATACTTAAACAAGGGGATCAACGATCTAAATCAAGGATTAATGAAAACAAAGCTTTCTCTGGCTTTTGATTGGATGAGACGAGAGCTTAGTTTAGGCCCCCAGCATCCCCACCACAACCTCATCTACCAATACCTGCGAAGGAAAATAAGATACCTATTAGGTTAAAATTTACAGAGCATCCTTAGTTACGAAAAATCCTCAAAACGAAATGTAAAATAATGCAAAATTTTATTAAAAAATTAAATTAGAGTACTTATAAACCCCCTCACGCGTATTTATCTTACTGGTGGTACCTCAAAAAGGATTTCTTTTTAACATTTTTCTTGTTGGCTTTATTTTGCTTCTTTTTTTTTTTTTAATTTTTATAGTTGTGTATACAAGTACATAAATAACAATGAATGTTTATAAATTATGATTGATAAATGATGTTTTTTATTAGACTCCGATGATATTTTGATCATATGAGGCGCTCGGTACGAAGGGCGAACTCAACATCGGACAATTTTTTTTTTCATTTCAGATTCTAGACCTTTTGAAGAATACACCCATGTAATTAACTTCCTTAAAGAAGTTATTGCGATACCCTCGACGTCGGGTTTTTGGGGAAGGGTCTTCCAGACCCGGAGGGTCAAATCGAATATTGATCTTTACCGATCTCAACTTTGTCTGTGGTGCCGGCCGGCCGTCCGTAGCATTTTTTCCGGAACACTGTACGGCCACAATTTTCATCCGATTTTCACCAAATTTTCACCAAAATTCTTTAGCCGGTGAAGAAGAATGTAACGAGGGGGATTTTTGAATTTCGAAAAAATGGCGGAGATATGTCTGTTTGAAATTTTAAAAAATTCGCTGCGGCCGAACCGTTGGTCCGATTTTCACCAAAATTTCACCAATTACTCCTTATATTTTTAAGAATTTTTGGTGCAAAAAAATTGCCACTTTTTAATTATTATTTTTATTAGTAGGGAGAAATTTCGTACTTCTACCCTTTACGACAGGCACATCCCTAGGCCAAAGAGCCCATTATTTCTACCTCGACACATTTTTCAAAAAAAATAAAAAAGAAAAAGAAAAAAAAGAAAAAGAAAAAAAACCCGGAAAATTTTTCGAAAAA
This sequence comes from Orius insidiosus, assembly GCA_014119065.1. Lineage (NCBI taxonomy): Eukaryota > Metazoa > Arthropoda > Insecta > Hemiptera > Anthocoridae > Orius > Orius insidiosus. Next base: position 13,574 of record JACGAQ010001645.1, read on the forward strand.
AAAAAATGGAAAAAAAAAAAAAAGGAAAACCCGGAAAATTTTCGAAAAAAAAACTTTGAAAATTTTTTGAAAAAGAAATTTTTTTCGGACAAAAAAAATTAGAACATTTTTCAAAAAAAAAAGAACTTAGAAAATTTTTCGAAAAAAAAACGAAAAATTTTTCGAAAAAACTAACTTGGAAATTCTCCTTTATACTTTCCCTCCCTACTATCCCTTTCCTTTATACTTTCGTTCCCTTATACTTCCCCCTCCATTATACTTTCCCCTTCCTTATACTTTCCCTCCGTTATACTTCCCCCCGTTATACTTCCCCTCCCATATTATACTTCCTACTCCGTTATACTTCCCCCTCTCGTTTACTTCCCCTCCCACATACTTCCCACTCCGTTATACTTCTCCTCCCATATACTTCCCCCTATATAGATACTTCTCTTTAAGGAAGTTCCCGTCGGGGCCAGCTCCAGACTAGTACTTTTTATATTGAGTTTACCCCTTTTTTCCCCTTTAAAATACGTAAAAACCGATATGCGGCAAAGCTCTAACTGCGATATCCGAGCGGGTACGAAGGGCGAACTCGTATCCTAGTCCAATACCCGCACTCCTTTTCCGGGAGCCCCACTCCTCTTGGAACAGCTCACCGCCACGAAGTAAAAATATATTCTACATTTTGTGAATTAATAATCGTAACAAATATTCGAAAATTTTAAAAAAAAGAACCCTTTCCTCTATGATTCTATAAAATCTAAAATCTCGCCACGAAAATTCCAGAGAGTGACTTTTCTGTCGAGTTCGCCTTACAGAAAACTTTAAAATGCGAATATCTCGAAACTACGTTTTGTCGAGTTCGCCTTCGTACCGGAGCGCCTCATATGTGGTGTACCCAAATCACCCCCCCCCCCCCCCCCCCCCCCCCAAGGAGAAAAGAAAGGTGAAGGTCTAAGGTGCGGTGTGTCGAGCGTTGATGTGCCGAAGATGCATGTGCGGAGCTGGAACCGCGGGTGAGTGTCACAGATGTCGAAAAGTTCGTTCGAGGTTTAAGTTGCACCAATTCAGCGGATTTGAAGAGATGCCCCTGTAAACAAGCATTTAGCGATACCGCCAAGGGGAGCCTTGAAAACGGGAGCCGGATTATAGGTTTTCGACCAAAGGGCCGGAATATAGGTTTCCGACCAAAGTTCCATAATATAGGTTTTTTTAGAGCTATGATTTCCGACCAAAGTTCCAGAATATAGGTTTTTAGGACCAAAGGACCGGATTATAGGTTTCCGACCAAAGTTCCAGAATACCTATAGGTCTTTGGACTAAAGGGCGGATTATAGGTTTTCGACCAAAGTTCCAGAATATAGGTTTTTTGGATAAAGGGCCGGATTATAGGTTTTCCGACCAAAGTTCCAGAATACCTATAGGTTCTTTGGACTAAAGGGCCGGATTATAGGTTTTCCGACCAAAGTTCCAGAATATAGGTTTCTTTGGAGCTAGGATTTCCGACCAAAGTTCCAGAATATAGGTTTTTTGGACCAAAGGGCCGGATTATAGGTTTTCCGACCAAAGTTCCGGAATATAGGTTTTCCGACCTAAGTTCCGGAATATAGGTTTTCCGACCAAAGTTCCGGATTATAGGTTTTCGGGCCAAATTCCAGAATATAGGTTTTTTGGCCCAAAGGGACGGATTATAGGTTTTCGACCAAAGGGCCGGATTATAGGTTGACGGACAAGGGCTGGATTAGGTTTCGGACTAAAGGGCTGGATTATAGGACCTTTAGTCCGAAGCGAGATGCGGAACTGCTGACGAGTTGAGGGAGTTCCACAGCTCAGTGAGTCGAACTGTGGGAATTGTGGGATGATTCATCACCACTATAAACTTCAATATTTATCTTTAACATTTTTTACTACTATTAAGCCAAAAGGGAGTTTTCTAAATTAAACTGAAAGTCAAAAGGATGGAAATCTCGTATTTGGCAAAATTGGGATTCCATTGATCTTAATTTTTCCGCGAAAGGGGGAAAACAAGGTCTTGGAAACTTTCTTGAGAAGAAAGATTTAACAATGGACCAAAAATCTACAACTATAAAGCAGCAAACTCTAATTATCAACAGCGATAAACCAAAGTTTAAAAATAATAACTCAATCACTGCATAGAAAATAGGCAATAATAGAAAGTTATAGCGTTTTTAACCCACTTTAGATAAAGCCAGAAGATTAGTTGACCGTCTCAAACCAATAAGCATTTTGAGTCTCTCGAGTGTTATAATTACAGGTTGTACATTGACTATTTATTTTAACCACAATTAAGAATTTGGAAGATCTAATAAAAAATTGGCAAGAAAGAGATAATCTAATAGTAAAGATAATGGTTCAAGAAAAAAGATAGAGCTGAACGACGAAACAACGAACTTATGATCGAAAGACAACTTCAAGTTTTGACCCTCAAAAAGACACTTTAAAAAAGCCAGCAAAGAAGTTGGGCATATTATGCAATATGAATAATATTCATCAGAGGTTCATTTTCTAATAAAATTGATTGCTCTTGAAATTTTTCAAAAATTGTATTTTGTACACCTATTAAATAAAAATTGTAGGAAATTTAATTGTCTATAAATTTGTACTTAATTATTTTTTTCTAGGATGCACCATTTTCGGAAAATAATTTTTTTTTTAAATAAATTTATCTTGAAAACAGTGCGTCCTAGAGAAAAAATGAATAGAATAAAAATTAAAGAGAATTAAATTTCCAACAGATTTTATTTAGTGCATTTTTCAATATCTGAACGGTTTACGATTTACAAGCCTTTAAAAATTAACCTTCTAATGGTTATACTTCAATAACCTTCTTACACGGAGAAGGTCAACTTTTGATGGACTTTAACGCCTTAAAATGTTTAAAATTTTGAAAAAAGAACTACTAGGTGTACTGAAACTCGGCTAAATATACAAAATTCAAATTTACCCTGTGGCCGAGTTTCATTTTGTACACCTAGAGCTTAATTTAAAAAAAATATATATTTACCAAATAATCGTGCACAAAATAATCATTATTATGGGTGTACAAAAAAGCATTTCTAGAAATAATTTTATAAAGCCTTGAACTCTTGAAAATTTGGGTCTGAGTGGAGAAGTGGAACTAGACAACAAACAGTCGATAAGTGGGATTGGGCAAAAATTAGTCGATATCATAAGTGGGATTAAACAATAATTCGTCTATATCAGAAGTGGGATGGTTATTCATAAATTTTAGCTTTATTAAAGCAATAATAAATGAAATCAACATCTAAATTTGAGGTTTTCCTAAAATATGCAACTATGATCTATTTCAAAATCTTCATATTTTATTAAGGAAAATTGATTTTTTTTAAACAGACGCCAAATTTGCAAAGACCTTAAATTAATTAAATATTAATGGGTTTTAAGAATAAGAATAAAAATACCCCAATAATAAAAATATTAGTAAGAAAATCATTTTCAGTATTGGGCACAATCATAACTATGATTATAATCATGTTTATGAGTTGTAATTATGATTATGAAATCACAAACCTTAAATATGTGATTAGGATTACAATCATAATTATAATCACATTCGTAATCACAATTTTTTTATGATTGCACTCGTAATAATACTTTATTTCATGATCACGCTTGTAATCATACTTTTTTCTCATGATTACGCTCGAAATTATACCTTTTAGTGTAATTCCGAACCTAAAAACCACATTTTTTTGCAATTACAGTAGTTTATATTATTGTTTCACTGATATTTACCAAACTTTCCTTTCATATTCACCAATTAAATCATCCCTTTCTTTGACCCACTAATATTAGTTAATGGAAAACAGTCAATATCAGTGAAACAATATAACTATTGTAATTTTTAAAAAAGTGGTATTTAGGTGCGGAATTACACAAAAAAGTCTTAGTACGAGTGTAATCATGAGAAAAAAAAAATTACAAGCGTAATCATGAAAAAAAGTATGATTACAGGGGCTTATGACTATAATAAAAAATTGTGATTACGATTGTAATCATAATCACATATTTAAGGTTTGTGATTCAATTATAATCATAATTACAACTCATAAACACATGGTTAATCATAACTATGATTATGATTAACCCAACACTGGTTATTTTATACAAAATACCAACGGGGCTTCATGACTAATAATAAAAAATTGTGATTACGATTGTAATCATAATCACATATTTAAGGTTTGTGATTCAATTATAATCATAATTACAACTCATAAACACATGGTTATAATCATAACTATGATTATGATTAAACCCAACACTGGTTATTTTATACAAAATACCAACGGGGCTTCATGACTAATAATAAAAATTGTGATTACGATTGTAATCATAATCACATATTTAAGGTTTGTGATTCAATTATAATCATAATTACAACTCATAAACACATGGTTATAATCATAACTATGATTATGATTAACCCAACACTGGTTATTTTATACAAAATACCAACGGGGCTTCATGACTAATAATAAAAAATTGTTACGATTGTAATCATAATCACATATTTAAGGTTTGTGATTCAATTATAATCATAATTAAACTCATAAACACATGGTTATAATCATAACTATGATTATGATTAAACCCAACACTGGTTATTTTATACAAAATACCAACGGGGCTTCATGACTAATAATAAAAAATTGTGATTACGATTGTAATCATAATCACATATTTAAGGTTTGTGATTCAATTATAATCATAATTACAACTCATAAACATGGTTATAATCATAACTATGATTATGATTAAACCCAACACTGGTTATTTTATACAAAATACCAACGGGGCTTCATGACTAATAATAAAAAATTGTGATTACGATTGTAATCATAATCACATATTTAAGGTTTGTGATTCAATTATAATCATAATACAACTCATAAACATGGTTATAATCATAACTATGATTATGATTAAACCCAACACTGGTTATTTTATACAAAATACCAACGGGGCTTCATGACTAATAATAAAAAATTGTGATTACGATTGTAATCATAATCACATATTTAAGGTTTGTGATTCAATTATAATCATAATACAACTCATAAACACATGGTTATAATCATAACTATGATTATGATTAAACCCAACACTGGTTATTTTATACAAAATACCAACGGGGCTTCATTAATAATAAAAAATTGTGATTACGATTGTAATCATAATCACATATTTAAGGTTTGTGATTCAATTATAATCATAATAACAACTCATAAAACATGGTTATAATCATAACTATGATTATGATTAAACCCAACACTGGTTATTTTATACAAAATACCAACGGGGCTTCATGACTAATAATAAAAAATTGTGATTACGATTGTAATCATAATCATATTTAAGGTTTGTGATTCAATTATAATCATAATACACTCATAAACACATGGTTATAATCATAACTATGATTATGATTAAACCCAACACTGGTTATTTTATACAAAATACCAACGGGGCTTCATGACTAATAATAAAAAATTGTGATTACGATTGTAATCATAATCACATATTTAAGGTTTGTGATTCAATTATAATCATAATTACAACTCATAAACACATGGTTATAATCATAACTATGATTATGATTAAGCCCAACACTGGTTATTTTATACAAAATACCAACGGGGCTTCATTACTAATAATAAAAAATTGTGATTACGATTGTAATCATAATCACATATTTAAGGTTTGTGATTCAATTATAATCATAATACAACTCATAAACACATGGTTATAATCATAACTATTTATGATTAAACCCAACACTGGTTATTTTATACAAAATACCAACGGGGCTTCATGACTAATAATAAAAAATTGTGATTACGATTGTAATCATAATCACATATTTAAGGTTTGTGATTCAATTATAATCATTACAACTCATAAACACATGGTTATAATCATAACTATGATTATGATTAAACCCAACACTGGTTATTTTATACAAAATACCAACGGGGCTTCATGACTAATAATAAAAAATTGTATTACGATTGTAATCATAATCACATATTTAAGGTTTGTGATTCAATTATAATCATAATACAACTCATAAACACATGGTTATAATCATAACTATGATTATGATTAAACCCAACACTGGTTATTTTATACAAAATACCAACGGGGCTTCATGACTAATAATAAAAATTGTGATTACGATTGTAATCATAATCACATATTTAAGGTTTGTGATTCAATTATAATCATAATAAACTCATAAACACATGGTTATAATCATAACTATGATTATGATTAAACCCAACACTGGTTATTTTATACAAAATACCAACGGGGCTTCATGACTAATAATAAAAAATTGTATTACGATTGTAATCATAATCACATATTTAAGGTTTGTGATTCAATTATAATCATAATTACAACTCATAAACACATGGTTATAATCATAACTATGATTATGATTAAACCCAACACTGGTTATTTATACAAAATACCAACGGGCTTCATGACTAATAATAAAAATTGTAATTACGATTGTAATCATAATCACATATTTAAGGTTTGTGATTCAATTATAATCATAATTACAACTCATAAACACATGGTTATAATCATAACTATGATTATGATTAAGCCCAACACTGGTTATTTTATACAAAATACCAACGGGGCTTCATGACTAATAATAAAAAATTGTATTACGATTGTAATCATAATCACATATTTAAGGTTTGTGATTCAATTATAATCATAACAACTCATAAACACATGGTTATAATCATAACTATGATTAAGCCCAACACTGGTTATTTTATACAAAATACCAACGGGGCTTCACTAATAATAAAAAATTGTGATTATAATCACAATTAAGGTTTGTGATTCAATTATAATCATAAACTCATAAACACATGGTTATAATCATAACTATGATTATGATTAACCCAACACTGGTTATTTTATACAAAATACCAACGGGGCTTCATGACTAATAATAGAAAATAAAAAATTATTAATAGAATAAAGACCACTTACAAAGAATACTTAAACTTTTTTTTCCTACCAAGGGAAAAAACTCCAAGGGAAAAAAAGGAAAGTTGAGGCTAGAATTGCAAAATGCAACCGCCGAAAATCAAGGATGCAAATGAAAATAGGACGTGCGAAAGCTAGATAAATAGAAAAAAAAATGTAAAAGGAATAAAATTAGAAAAACTAATTAATTATTAAGTTTAAAATTCAAAATAAAATAAACTAGTTAAAAACACAAACTACGCGTTGGGAAAAATAAATTTTTAAATTATTACACCAAATGACACAAAATCCTCAATCATAAATAAGAAACAAAACAACTTAAAAAAATATATAAAATATAAAATTACTTACGACAATATATTACAAAAAATATACAAAGGTAACTTCAGATCTACAGAGAATCGCCCATTTGCCGTTTTTACAACAAACAAACCGTAGAGAAGGCAACGCTTCTCCCCCTTTCAACGTCTCCTTCGTTTTTTTAATCAGCCAATCGATTGCCAGTATCGAAAGCAATTTCAACTTTTCCTTATTTGTTTAATCGCTTAACTATTGCAAAATAAAAATAAAGTTTATAGCTAATTTTATTACTATAACTTGAATAAATTGGAGATTCTATTTTTTCTTAAGAATATAAAGATCGATTGTTGATACTATAAACAATTTCTAAATTTTACAACCAATTATATTAATAATAATTAAAATTATAATATAATAAAAATAAATAAAAATGAATGATAAGAGATATGGCAGGATGGGGAAATTTTTTTCTGAAAAATTGGATCGATTTTCTTAAGGATGATAGAGCTGATAAGGAAAGATCAAAGTACGAAATTTCAAAATACTGTCGAAAATTATTTTATCAATGTTTTTTTCTTATAGATAAAATAATCCATTCAGTCATGAATAGTATTATTGCTTAGTCAAGAAGTTAGAATGAAGATTTTTTTGTAAATATTGAACAAAGTAGTAAAATGAATTTAAGTTTTTTTGTTGCTTTTTGTCTTTTGGGATTGACATATGGTCTTTCCAATGATCTCGATGATAAATACGGTCCTGTGACTTTCGTCAGTATTGTAAGTATTTCCTGTTTTATGTTTATTTCTGGGCTTTTCAATTTTTTGAGAAATTTGGGGATTTGGGTTATTAGTGTTTAGCTAAGAAGGATCGAGAGTAGATTTGGATCAGCTGGATGCAATAGATTTGATTCGTCGGGACATCATGTTATTTAATATTGACTGGGAAAAATCAGGCGTTTTTATCATTTTGACTTTGAGTTTTATTGATAATTAGGATACTCCAGCTGGGAAGCCGAGAGAATCTAAAAAAGGCCACAACTTTCGTAGAGAGTGGTTAGCTAAGAAGGATCGAGAGAGATTTGATCAGCTGGATGCAATAGATTTGTCGGGACATCATGTTATTTAATATTGACTGGGAAAAATCAGGCGTTTTTATCATTTTTGACTTTGAGTTTTATTGATAATTAGGATACTGCCAGCTGGGAAGCCGAGAGAATCTAAAAAAGGCCACACTTTCGTGAGAGTGGTTAGCTAAGAAGGATCGAGAGTAGATTTAGATCAGCTGGATGCAATAGATTTGATTCCGTCGGGACATCATGTTATTTAATATTGACTGGGAAAAATCAGGCGTTTTTATCATTTTTGACTTTGAGTTTTATTGATAATTAGGATACTCCAGCTGGGAAGCCGAGAATCTAAAAAAGGCCACAACTTTCGTAGAGAGTGGTTAGCTAAGAAGGATCGAGAGTAGATTTAGATCAGCTGGATGCAATAGATTTGATTCTGTCGGGACATCATGTTTTTAATATTGACTGGGAAAAATCAGGCGTTTTTATCATTTTTACTTTGAGTTTTATTGATAATTAGGGATACTGCCAGCTGGGAAGCCGAGAGAATCTAAAAAAGGCCACAACTTTCGTAGAGAGTGGTTAGCTAAGAAGGATCGAGAGTAGATTTAGATCAGCTGGATGCAATAGATTTGATTCTGGGACATCATGTTATTTAATATTGACTGGGAAAAATCAGGCGTTTTTATCATTTTTGACTTTGAATTTATTGATAATTAGGGATACTGCCAGCTGGGAAGCCGAGAGAATCTAAAAAAGGCCACAACTTTCGTAGAGAGTGGTTAGCTAAGAAGGATCGAGAGTAGATTTAGATCAGCTGGATGCAATAGATTTGATTCTGTCGGGACATCATGTTATTTAATATTGACTGGGAAAAATCAGGCGTTTTTATCATTTTTGACTTTGAGTTTTATTGATAATTAGGGATACTGCCAGCTGGGAAGCCGAGAGAATCTAAAAAAGGCCACAACTTTCGTAGAGAGTGGTTAGCTAAGAAGGATCGAGAGTAGATTTAGATCAGCTGGATGCAATAGATTTGATTCTCGGGACATCATGTTATTTAATATTGACTGGGAAAAATCAGGCGTTTTTCATTTTTGACTTTGATTTTATTGATAATTAGGGATACTGCCAGCTGGGAAGCCGAGAGAATCTAAAAAAGGCCACAACTTTCGTAGAGAGTGGTTAGCTAAGAAGGATCGAGAGTAGATTTAGATCAGCTGGATGCAATAGATTTGATTCTCGGGACATCATGTTATTTAATATTGACTGGGAAAAATCGGCGTTTTTATCATTTTTGACTTTGAGTTTTATTGATAATTAGGGATACTGCCAGCTGGAAGCCGAGAGAATCTAAAAAGGCCACAACTTTCGTAGAGAGTGGTTAGCTAAGAAGGATCGAGAGTAGATTTAGATCAGCTGGATGCAATAGATTTGATTCACATCATGTTATTTAATATTGACTGGGAAAAATCAGGCGTTTTTATCATTTTTGACTTTGAGTTTTATTGATAATTAGGGATACTGCCAGCTGGGAAGCCGAGAGAATCTAAAAAAGGCCACAACTTTCGTAGAGAGTGGTTAGCTAAGAAGGATCGAGAGTAGATTTAGATCAGCTGGATGCAATAGATTTGATTCTGTCGGGACATCATGTTATTTAATATTGACTGGGAAAAATCAGGCGTTTTTATCATTTTTGACTTTGAGTTTTATTGATAATTAGGGATACTGCCAGCTGGGAAGCCGAGAGAATCTAAAAAAGGCCACAACTTTCGTAGAGAGTGGTTAGCTAAGAAGGATCGAGAGTAGATTTAGATCAGCTGGATGCAATAGATTTGATTCTCGGGACATCATGTTATTTAATATTGACTGGGAAAAATCAGGCGTTTTTATCATTTTTGACTTTGATTTATTGATAATTAGGGATACTCCAGCTGGGAAGCCGAGAGAATCTAAAAAAGGCCACAACTTTCGTAGAGAGTGGTTAGCTAAGAAGGATCGAGAGTAGATTTAGATCAGCTGGATGCAATAGATTTGATTCTGTCGGGACATCATGTTATTTAATATTGACTGGGAAAAATCAGGCGTTTTTATCATTTTTGACTTTGAGTTTATTGATAATTAGGGATACTGCCAGCTGGGAAGCCGAGAGAATCTAAAAAAGGCCACAACTTTCGTAGAGAGTGGTTAGCTAAGAAGGATCGAGAGTAGATTTAGATCAGCTGGATGCAATAGATTTGATTCGGGACATCATGTTAATTAATATTGACTGGGAAAAATCAGGCGTTTTTATCATTTTTGACTTTGAGTTTTATTGATAATTAGGGATACTCCAGCTGGGAAGCCGAGAGAATCTAAAAAAGGCCACAACTTTCGTAGAGAGTGGTTAGCTAAGAAGGATCGAGAGTAGATTTAGATCAGCTGGATGCAATAGATTTGATTCTGTCGGGACATCATGTTATTTAATATTGACTGGGAAAAATCAGGCGTTTTTATCATTTTTGACTTTGAGTTTTATTGATAATTAGGGATACTGCCAGCTGGGAAGCCGAGAGAATCTAAAAAAGGCCACAACTTTCGTAGAGAGTGGTTAGCTAAGAAGGATCGAGAGTAGATTTAGATCAGCTGGATGCAATAGATTTGATTCTTCGGGACATCATGTTATTTAATATTGACTGGGAAAAATCAGGCGTTTTTATCATTTTTGACTTTGAGTTTATTGATAATTAGGGATACTCCCAGCTGGGAAGCCGAGAGAATCTAAAAAAGGCCACAACTTTCGTAGAGAGTGGTTAGCTAAGAAGGATCGAGAGTAGATTTAGATCAGCTGGATGCAATAGATTTGATTCTCGGGACATCATGTTATTTAATATTGACTGGGAAAAATCAGGCGTTTTTATCATTTTTGACTTTGAGTTTTATTGATAATTAGGGATACTGCCAGCTGGGAAGCCGAGAGAATCTAAAAAAGGCCACAACTTTCGTAGAGAGTGGTTAGCTAAGAAGGATCGAGAGTAGATTTAGATCAGCTGGATGCAATAGATTTGATTCTGTCGGGACATCATGTTTTAATATTGACTGGGAAAAATCAGGCGTTTTTATCATTTTTGACTTTGAGTTTTATTGATAATTAGGGATACTGCCAGCTGGGAAGCCGAGAGAATCTAAAAAAGGCCACAACTTTCGTAGAGAGTGGTTAGCTAAGAAGGATCGAGAGTAGATTTAGATCAGCTGGATGCAATAGATTTGATTCTGGGACATCATGTTATTTAATATTGACTGGGAAAAATCAGGCGTTTTTATCATTTTTGACTTTGAGTTTTATTGATAATTAGGGATACTGCCAGCTGGGAAGCCGAGAGAATCTAAAAAAGGCCACAACTTTCGTAGAGAGTGGTTAGCTAAGAAGGATCGAGAGTAGATTTAGATCAGCTGGATGCAATAGATTTGATTCTGTCGGGACATCATGTTATTTAATATTGACTGGGAAAAATCAGGCGTTTTTATCATTTTTGACTTTGATTTATTGATAATTAGGGATACTCCAGCTGGGAAGCCGAGAGAATCTAAAAAAGGCCACAACTTTCGTAGAGAGTGGTTAGCTAAGAAGGATCGAGAGTAGATTTAGATCAGCTGGATGCAATAGATTGATTCTGTCGGGACATCATGTTATTTAATATTGACTGGGAAAAATCAGGCGTTTTTATCATTTTTGACTTTGAGTTTTATTGATAATTAGGGATACTGCCAGCTGGGAAGCCGAGAGAATCTAAAAAAGGCCACAACTTTCGTAGAGAGTGGTTAGCTAAGAAGGATCGAGAGTAGATTTAGATCAGCTGGATGCAATAGATTTGATTCTCGGGACATCATGTTATTTAATATTGACTGGGAAAAATCAGGCGTTTTTATCATTTTTGACTTTGAATTTATTGATAATTAGGGATACTGCCAGCTGGGAAGCCGAGAGAATCTAAAAAAGGCCACAACTTTCGTAGAGAGTGGTTAGCTAGAAGGATCGAGAGTAGATTTAGATCAGCTGGATGCAATAGATTTGATTCTCGGGACATCATGTTATTTAATATTGACTGGGAAAAATCAGGCGTTTTTATCATTTTTGACTTTGAGTTTATTGATAATTAGGGATACTGCCAGCTGGGAAGCCGAGAGAATCTAAAAAAGGCCACAACTTTCGTAGAGAGTGGTTAGCTAAGAAGGATCGAGAGTAGATTTAGATCAGCTGGATGCAATAGATTTGATTCTGTCGGGACATCATGTTATTTAATATTGACTGGGAAAAATCAGGCGTTTTTATCATTTTTGACTTTGAGTTTTATTGATAATTAGGGATACTGCCAGCTGGGAAGCCGAGAGAATCTAAAAAAGGCCACAACTTTCGTAGAGAGTGGTTAGCTAAGAAGGATCGAGAGTAGATTTAGATCAGCTGGATGCAATAGATTTGATTCTTCGGGACATCATGTTTTAATATTGACTGGGAAAAATCAGGCGTTTTTATCATTTTTGACTTTGAGTTTTATTGATAATTAGGGATACTGCCAGCTGGGAAGCCGAGAGAATCTAAAAAAGGCCACAACTTTCGTAGAGAGTGGTTAGCTAAGAAGGATCGAGAGTAGATTTAGATCAGCTGGATGCAATAGATTTGATTCTTCGGGACATCATGTTATTTAATATTGACTGGGAAAAATCAGGCGTTTTTATCATTTTTGACTTTGATTTATTGATAATTAGGGATACTGCCAGCTGGGAAGCGAGAGAATCTAAAAAAGGCCACAACTTTCGTAGAGAGTGGTTAGCTAAGAAGGATCGAGAGTAGATTTAGATCAGCTGGATGCAATAGATTTGATTCTGTCATCATGATTTAAATTGACTGGGAAAAATCAGGCGTTTTTATCATTTTTGACTTTGAGTTTTTGATAATTAGGGTACTGCCAGCTGGGAAGCCGAGAGAATCTAAAAAAGGCCACAACTTTCGTAGAGAGTGGTTAGCTAAGAAGGATCGAGAGTAGATTTAGATCAGCTGGATGCAATAGATTTGATTCTGTCGGGACATCATGTTATTTAATATTGACTGGGAAAAATCAGGCGTTTTTATCATTTTTGACTTTGAGTTTATTGATAATTAGGGATACTGCCAGCTGGGAAGCGAGAGAATCTAAAAAAGGCCACAACTTTTAGAGAGTGGTTAGCTAAGAAGGATCGAGAGTAGATTTAGATCAGCTGGATGCAATAGATTCTGTCGGGACATCATGTTTAATATTGACTGGGAAAAATCAGGCGTTTTTATCATTTTTGACTTTGAGTTTTATTGATAATTAGGGATACTGCCAGCTGGGAAGCCGAGAGAATCTAAAAAAGGCCACAACTTTCGTAGAGAGTGGTTAGCTAAGAAGGATCGAGAGTAGATTTAGATCAGCTGGATGCAATAGATTCTGTCGGGACATCATGTATTTAATATTGACTGGGAAAAATCAGGCGTTTTTATCATTTTTGACTTTGAATTTATTGATAATTAGGGATACTGCCAGCTGGGAAGCCGAGAGAATCTAAAAAAGGCCACAACTTTCGTAGAGAGTGGTTAGCTAAGAAGGATCGAGAGTAGATTTAGATCAGCTGGATGCAATAGATTCTGACATCATGTTTAATATTGTCCGGGAAAAATCAGGCGTTTTTATCATTTTTGACTTTGAGTTTTATTGATAATTAGGGATACTGCCAGCTGGAAGCCGAGAGAATCTAAAAAAGGCCACAACTTTCGTAGAGAGTGGTTAGCTAAGAAGGATCGAGAGTAGATTTAGATCAGCTGGATGCAATAGATTTGATTCTGTGACATCATGTTTAATATTGTGGGAAAAATCAGGCGTTTTTATCATTTTTGACTTTGAGTTTTATTGATAATTAGGGATACTGCCAGCTGGGAAGCCGAGAGAATCTAAAAAAGGCCACAACTTTCGTAGAGAGTGGTTAGCTAAGAAGGATCGAGAGTAGATTTAATCAGCTGGATGCAATAGATTTGATTCTGTCACATCGTTTATATTGTGGGAAAAATCAGGCGTTTTTATCATTTTTGACTTTGATTTTATTGATATTGGATACTGCCAGCTGGGAAGCCGAGAGAATCTAAAAAAGGCCACAACTTTCGTAGAGAGTGGTTAGCTAAGAAGGATCGAGAGTAGATTTAGATCAGCTGGATGCAATAGATTCTGTCATCATCATGTTTAATATTGTCCGGAAAAATCAGGCGTGTTTATCATTTTGGACTTTGAATTTAATCGATAAAAATCTGTCAACTTGCAGAAAAAATGGTGAAGGGGAAAGATCAGGGGCAAGAAACTTTCAAATATCCTGGAGGGTATAACAAGGAAGTTAATTCCTTTTATTATTTCAAACCAAACCTGATTTCTCCATCTTCTCTAACATTCATTATCCTCAAAAATTGAAGCCTTTTGCCTCAAAAATTGGTCTCTCACTTAAAAAATTACTTACTTACCATCATTTTGTGTTTGCTTAAAAATTTAACGTTAAAATAAAATTAAAATATCTTTTTCTTTTGCTATCTTTTAATTTGTTTATTTGCATACATAATCTGTTAATTGATAAGCTACTTCAATTAAACTATTATTGTTTATTTGTTAATTGCTTATAATTGCAGTATTTAATCTCTTTTTTTAATTATAGATTTATAGACATGGAGATAGGACGCCGATTAAGACGTATCCAAAAGATCCGTACAGGAATGAGTCTGATTGGCCGATCGACTGGGCGCAGTTGACGAATATAGGAAAGCTTCATCATTACCATTTAGGAGAGTGGTTTCGGCAAAGATATACTCAATTGTTTCCAGACTCGTACAGCCATAAAACGATCCGCATTCAGAGCACCGATGTAGACAGGACATTAATGAGCGCTTTGGCCAATACGGCTGGAATGTACCCGCCGGGACCGAAAGACCGATGGTCCAAACTTAAATGGACGCCTATCCCAATACATTCGACTCCTGAAAATCTCGACAAAGTAAACCAAAATTATCATTATATCTTAATTTTAATTTTCGTAGATCTTGGCAATGAAAGCTCCATGTAAAAAATATGAAAGACTTCTCCGCGAATTCAAATCTTCCCCTACTTATAAAAAATTAGAGGCCAAATATACTAAATATTACCCATATTTGAAGGAAAATACTGGGCAGGATATTGATTTAACTAAAATGGAGTACCTTTACAGTACACTTTTGATTGAGGTAACAATAATAACTTTGAAAAAAATTTTATATTAGGTGTCAAAATGAAACTCGGCTAAAATCTACAAAATTCAAATTTACCCTGTGGCTGAGTTTCATTTTGTACACTAATAAATAAAAATTGTAGGAAATTTAATTCTCTATTGTACTTAATTATTTTTTTCTAG
This sequence comes from Orius insidiosus, assembly GCA_014119065.1. Lineage (NCBI taxonomy): Eukaryota > Metazoa > Arthropoda > Insecta > Hemiptera > Anthocoridae > Orius > Orius insidiosus. Next base: position 29,400 of record JACGAQ010001645.1, read on the forward strand.
GATGCACCATTTTCGGAAAATAATTTTTTTAAAATAAATTTATCTTGAAAACAGTGCGTCCTAGAGAAAAAATGAATAAAAAAAATTAAAGAGAATTAAATTTCCAACAATTTTACTTAGTGCATTTTTTCAATATCTGTAACGGTTTACGATTTACAAGCCGTTAAAAATTAACCTTCTTAATGGTTATACTTCAATAACCTTCTTACACGGAGAAGGTCAACTTTTGATGGACTTTAACGCCTAAAATGTTTAAAATTTTGAAAAAATGAACTACTGTACAAATGAAACTCGGCTAAAATCTACAAAATTCAAATTTACCCTGTGGCTGAGTTTCATTTGTACACCTATAAATATTTAGGAAATTTAATTTGTTGGACTAATGTATCCTTTTGAGACATTTTCGGAAAATAATTTTTTTTAAAAATAAATTTATCTTGAAAACAGTGCGTCCTAGAGAAAAAAAATGAATAGAATAAAAATTAAAGAGAATTAAATTTCCAACAGATTTTATTTAGTGCATTTTTTCAATATCTGTAACGGTTTACGATTTACAAGCCTTTAAAAATTAACCTTCTTAATGGTTATACTTCAATAACCTTCTTACACGTAGAAGGTCAACTTTTGATGGACTTTAACGCCTAAAATGTTTAAAATTTTGAAAAAATGAACTACTGTACAAATGAAACTCGGCTAAAATCTACAAAATTCAAATTTAGCCTGTGGCTGAGTTTCATTTTGTACACCTAATAAATAAAATTGTAGGAAATTTAATTCTCTATAAATTTGTACTTAATTATTTTTTTCTAGGATGCACCATTTTCGGAAATAATTTTTTAAAAATAAATTTATCTTGAAAACAGTGCGTCCTAGAGAAAAAATGAATAGAATAAAAGTTAAAGAGAATTAAATTTCCAACAGATTTTATTTAGTGCATTTTTTCAATATCTGTAACGGTTTAAGATTAACAAGCCTTTAAAAATTAACCTTCTTAATGGTTATACTTCAATAACCTTCTTACACGTAGAAGGTCAACTTTTGATGGACTTTAATGCCTAAAATGTTTAAAATTTGAGAAAATGAACTACTAGGTACAAAATGAAACTCTAAAATGTACAAAATTCAAATTACCCTGTGGCTGAGTTTCATTTTGTACACTAATAAATAAAAATTGTAGGAAATTTAATTCTCTATAAATTTGTACTTAATTATTTTTTTTCTAGGATGCACCATTTTCGGAAAATAATTTTTTTTTAAAAATAATTTTATCTTGAAAACAGTGCGTCCTAGAGAAAAAATGAATAGAATAAAATTAAAGAGAATTAAATTTCCAACAGATTTTACTTAGTGCATTTTTTCAATATCTGTAACGGTTTCGATTTACAAGCCTTTAAAAATTACCTTCTTAATGGTTATACTTCAATAACCTTCTTACCGGTGAAGGTCAACTTTTGATGGACCTTAACGCCTAAAATGTTTAAAATTTGAAAAAATGAACTACTGTACAAATGAAACTCGGCTAAAATCTACAAAATTCAAATTTACTTGCTGAGTTTCATTTTGTACACCTAATTGTTTATTTTAGGAAGAGTTTAATTTTACGTTGCCTAACTGGACTAAAAGTGTGTATCCAGACGTTTAAGAGAAGCAGGTGGCTTGGATTTTTTCAATACCATCATACACTACTGATCTCAAGCGCCTAAAAGGAGGTATGAACAATTTAAAATTTAAATTTATTAAATTAAATTTAAAGGACCTTTGCTGAAACAAATTCTTGGATTAATGAGTCAAAAAGTGAGCATCGAAAACCCTCTGGCACAAAATATTTCTGTTTACTCCGCCCATGATACGACTGTTAGTTTTGTTCTTAATACTCTGGGCATTTTTAACTTCCTCCCTCCGCCTTTCGCATCTTCTGTGCTTATAGAACTTCGACAAAAAAAACCAACCTTTAGTCACTGTAAGTCTTGATTTTTTAAAACTTTTTAAATTATTTTCTTCAGATTTTATATAAAAATGAAACCAGAAATGATCCTTATTTTTGACTGTCCCGGTTGTCAAGAAGCTTGCCCGCTTGATAAGCTGATAAAGATAACAAAACCTGTGATACCTGATGATTGGGATTCAGAATGCCATGAGCATACAGCATTCGATTTGTCGCTCGACCAGCCGTATAACACATTAGCGATTTTTGGTAAGTCAAAACTTTTACTAATATTGAAGTAAAACATTTCTATCGTCTATTTGTTGCTTGTAAGAAGAGTTGATACTTTTGAAAAATAACCAGCTTTAGCCATTTACCTCACGTTTTTGTCAAAGAGCTTTTTTTAATGTACGAAGCACGATACCTTTAAAGTTTTCGAGCTTTTTCCGCAGTTTTTCGGCATAGAAACACACTTTTTACTGGATTTTCAGCCGTTTTCTCTTCTTTTGATAAAAGGGACATTTTTCTGAAGAAAAAGGGCTCATTTTTGGCTGGGAAAGGACCAGGAGGGATATAAAAGGGATAAAACGAGATTAGAGGTACATTTTTTTGAAGAAAAGTGCTCATTTTTGGGTGGGAAAGGACCAGGAGGGATATAAAGGGATAAAACGAGATTAGAGGTACATTTTTTGAAGAAAAAGGGCTCATTTTTGGTTGGGAAGGACCAGGCGGGATGTTAAAGGGATAAATGAGATAAAAGGGACATTTTATGGAGAAAAAGGGCTCATTATTGGCTGGGAAAGGACCAGGAGGGATATAAAGGGATAAAACGAGATTAGAGGTACATTTTTTTGAAGAAAAGGGCTCATTTTTGGCTTGGAAAGGACCAGGAGGGATATAAAAGGGATAAACGAGATTAGAGTTACATTTTTCTGAAGATAAAGGGCTCATTTTTGGTTGGGAAAGGACCAGGTGGGATGTTAAAGGGATAAAATGAGATAAAAGTGACATTTTTATGGAGAAAAAGGGCTCATTATTGGCTGGGAAAGGACCAGGAGAGATATAAAAGGGATAAAACGAGATTAGAGGTACATTTTTTTGAAGAAAAAGGGCTCATTTTTGGCTGGGAAAGGACCAGGAGGGATATAAAAGGGATAAAACGAGATTAGAGGTACATTTTTTTGAAGAAAAAGGGCTCATTTTTGGCTGGAAAGGACCAGTGGGATGTTAAAGGGATAAAACGAGATAAAGGGACATTTTTCTGAAGAAAAAGGGCTCATTTTTGGCTGGGAAAAGACCAGGTGGGATGTTAAGGGATAAAACGAGATTAGAGGTACATTTTTTTGAAGAAAAAGGGCTCGTTTTGGCTGGGAAAGGACCAGGAGGGATGTTAAAGGGATAAAACGAGATAAAAGGGACATTTTTCTGAAGAAAAAGGGCTCATTTTTGGCTGGGAAAGGACCAGGTGGGATGTTAAAGGGATAAAACGAGATTAGAGGTACATTTTTTTGAAGAAAAAGGGCTCATTTTGGCTGGGAAAGGACCAGGAGGGATATAAAAGGGATAAAACGAGATTAGAGGTACATTTTTTTGAAGAAAAGGGCTCATTTTTGGCTGGGAAAGGACCAGGTGGGATGTTAAAGGGATAAAACGAGATAAAAGGGACATTTTTCTGAAGAAAAAGGGCTCATTTTGGCTGGGAAAAGACCAGGTGGGATGTTAAAGGGATAAACGAGATTAGAGGTACATTTTTTGAAGAAAAGGGCTCATTTTTGGCTGGGAAAGGACCAGGTGGGATGTTAAAGGGATAAAACGAGATAAAGGGACATTTTTTGAAGAAAAGGGCTCATTTTTGGCTGGGAAAGGACCAGGAAATATAAAAGGGATAAAACGAGATTAGAGGTACATTTTTTGAAGAAAAAGGGCTCATTTTTGGCTGGGAAGGACCAGGAGGAAGGACCAGGAGGGATAAAAGGGATAAAACGAGATTAGAGGTACATTTTTTTGAAGAAAAAGGGCTCATTTTTGGCTGGGAAAGGACCAGGAGTGATATAAAAGGGATAAAACGAGATAAGAGGTACGTTTTTGAAGAAAAAGGTCTCATTTTGGCTGGGAAAGGACCAGGATGGATATAAAACGAGATAAAAGGGTCATTTGCCTGGTGAAAAAGGGCTCGTTATAAGCTAGAATATGGCCTTAACTTCAAAAAGCTAGAAATGGGGCATAACGAAAGTCTAAACCGATACGAATCCTGGATTTTTTTCGGGGGGAAAAAAGAGGAAATGATCTAAACTTTGGAGGGTTTTTTTTTAATTTGTTAACTTTTAGGCAGAAAAATAGGGCTTTTTTGACTATATTTGTGATCCTCAGAACACCCTGATCATGAAAATATAGGTCTCTTGTAAATCACAAACATTACAAATAGTACAGGGCCCAAAATTGATCCCTGAGACACTCCCGGTTTTTGGCTGTTTAACACGATTTTAAACTCATTTTTGACCCTTAAGGAATTTTTTAGCGGTTTCAACGCTAAGTTACTTTTGAAAGGAAATCGTTTTACCTTTAAAATGACATATTTAAAACGTAAATCGGTTCAGTATTAATGGAGATATAAGCGTTTGAAGTTTTAGTCCAAAATATCACAAAATCATGACTTTACAAGCGTTTTTTGACCATATTTATAATCCTCAGAACGCCCCGATCCCGAAAATAGGTCTCTTATAATTACAAACATTACAAATAGTACGGTGCCCAAAATTGCTCCCTGAGACACTCCCGGTTTAACACGAAATTAAGGTTTTAAACGCATTTTTGACCCTTAAGGAATTTTTTTAGCGGTTTCAACGTTAAGTTACTTTTGAAAGGAAATCGTTTTACCTTTAAAATGACATATTTAAAACGTAAATCGGTTCAGTATTAAGGGAGATATAAGCGTTTGAAGTTTTAGTCCAAAATATCACAAAATCATGACTTTACAAGCGTTTTTTGACCATATTTATAATCCTCAGAACGCCCCGATCCCGAAATATAGGTCTCTTATAATTACAAACATTACAAATAGTATAGGGCCCAAAATTGCCGTTTTGGTCTGGTACCTTTCTTAAGCACCAAGTTTTTGGCGTTTTTTTTTTCGGGGGGAAAAAGGAAATGATCTAAACTTTGGAGGTTTTTTTTTAAATTTGTTAACTTTTAGGCAGAAAAATAGGGCTTTTTTGACTATATTTGTGATCCTCAGAACACCCTGATCATGAAAATATAGGTCTCTTGTAAATCACAAACATTACAAACAGTACAGGGCCCAAAATTGCTCCCTGAGACACTCCCGGTTTTTGGCTGTTTAACACGAAATTAAGGTTTTAAACGCATTTTGACCCTTAAGGAATTTTTTTAGCGGTTTCAACGCTAACTTACTTTTGAAAGGAAATCGTTTTACCTTTAAAATGACATATTTAAAACGTAAATCGGTTCAGTATTAAGGGAGATAAGCGTTTGAAGTTTTAGTCCAAAATATCACAAAATTTACAAGCGTTTTTTGACCATATTTGTAATCCTCAGAACGCCCCGATCCCGAAAATATAGGTCTCTTATAAATTACAAACATTACAAATAGTATAGGGCCTAAAATTGCCGGTACCTTTCTTAAGCACCAAGTTTTTGGCGTTTTGGTTTTTTGGCTGAGAAACAGTTTAGCTGATTTCCTTCAAATGGTTTTTGTGGCTTAATTTATTATTGTCCGTTGTGTTCATTCCATCATTTTTCAAATTAAAAAAAAATTTCTGGGATTTTAGATAACATTTTGACGAGAAGGCTGAAGCCGGTTCGGAATATCTGATTTCTTTGTTGGGGGAAAATTTTTAAGTTATTGGTAGTTTTACTTTGAACTTTTATTTTTCAAATATAAATTTTATTTCTTGTTACTTTTTTAGCAATGGTAACATCTACTCTAATCGTCTTCCTTTTGCTTGCTTCAACATCTTTGTACTGGCACAAACAGAAACCTTCGCACACCTACCGAAAACTAAATGTCGAAACTCTATAATTTGTTACTTAAAACCTCTTTTAAGAGACTTAATTTTATTTAAAAGTCTGAATATTTTTATAAATTCTCCAACCTACCAGGGAAAGTTAAAAGAACGAAGTTGTATATTTTTGTAATTTTATTTTTGGGATAATTTTGTCGATTTGTGCTTCCTAATTGAAAATAAATACTGATTGATCCATGTGTTCTTATTTCATCTGACAAAACATGAAATAGTTTAAATTTTTAAAATAGGTAAAGTTTTTTTTTAAGTTGGTGATTATTTAAACTTATGATAGAGATTAGGTTATACTCAAGGGAAATTTATGTCGTCTACTCCAAACACACCAGCGAGTTCTTCGCGGCCACGATCAGCGAAAAAGACTCCTGCGAGTTCTAGGGCAAGCTCGAAGGGATCGAAACGTTCGAAAAGTTCGAAGAAAAAGAAAGAAAAAAGAAGCAAAAAGATAAGAAAAAACAAAAAGTTGAGATAGATTCTGGGATAGAGATGGCCCAGGAGAAAACGAACCGCTTCAGTCTGTCAAGTATGATCTTAATATGAAGCCTTCAGATCCTAAAATGGCTTCTGATGCTTCACCGGGCAAACCTGCTGCAGAAAAAAGCCACCTTCCGACCTTAAGACTGAGCCTGTGCGTTCCGATCCTACGTTAAATGCGTCCGATATCAGACTTAAGCCATCCGATCCAAAGCCTGCAATGTCTGACCCCAAATTAAAACAGCAGCCAGGAAGTGGCACAGATACAGACACAAGTCAACCTACGAGAGGTAAATATACATTTTAACCATTTGATAAACTAAAAACTTTTAAAAGCACCTCTTAGATCAAAAGCGCCATCGAAAGAAAGCAACGAGTGGCTTTACGTTTTATTTTTATGGCCCAAACTCTTGGATTGTCAATTATCGTCCTCACTGTCGCCTGGATCCATTCGTACGCCGGAGGCTTTTCGATGAAAGGTCCCAAAAATCTAAAATCATGGCATCCATTTTTAATGACAGTCGGTCCAGTATATTTGCTGGCGAATTGTAAGAACTAATACATCATCAATATTTAAACCATTCTTCAGCTTTGTTGACGTACCAATTGATATTGAAGAAGAACAAGCCAACTGAAGAAGGCTCACATGCTAATCAATTCGTTAACATTAATGCATAGTTACCTCTCAAATAACCCTAGCTATGCACAGTTGTGAAAAACTTCAAACGCTAAAAAAGATTCATATGAACCTTTTTATTCACTGCATGCATGGATTGGTGTGCTAGCCATCGTCGCTTTTTTTGTTCAGGTTAGTGTAGCCTAAAAATGCTAATTTTTGTCCAGTATGTTTTAGAGGCAATAATTTTCTTATTTCCAAACAAGAAAACGATTGCCAAGATAAGAATGGCGAAAACTAACGTGATTCTTGGCCTATCGACTTTGTTTGTGTCAGTCGTCGCTTCTGTGTCAGGATATCTTCAGCAATTGATGGACCATCAAATATCATGGTCTCTCGAATTTTTCCTGGGACTGAGTATTGTCTTCCTTTAAAAGAAAACTAAGACTTTTATGAATATTTCAGTCGAGCGCGAAATGAAGAAATCGTCGTGAACACGATTGGGCTTTTAACTGTGATTTTTATTGGAATTATCAGTTATTTAGTGTTTGAACAAATGATTAATAAAAATCGAGCCCAAGTCGAAGTGCGTCAAGAGAAGGGTTAATAATATGAACAGAAATGAACCGAGGATGTGGAGGGATGCATCACAGCCGACAGCTGCTGGAGGACCATCACAGCCTAAAAGATATTAAATTTTTTGATGATTAGATTTTTTTTTTTTCTTCGAGGGAGGAAGGGACCAGGCCCATGCAGGGCTCTACCCATATTACCTTGGCACCCTTGCTAACTCAAAGGAGTGGACCTATTAGGTGTACAAAATGAAACTCGGCTAAAATCTACAAAATTCAAATTTACCCTGTGGCTGAGTTTCATTTTGTACACCTAATAAATAAAATTGTAGGAAATTTAATTCTCTATAAATTTGTACTTAATTTTTTTTTCTAGGATGCACCATTTTCGGAAAATAATTTTTTTAAAAATAAATTTATCTTGAAAACAGTGCGTCCTAGAGAAAAAATGAATAGAAAAAATTAAAGAGAATTAAATTTCCAACAGATTTATTTAGTGCATTTTTTCAATATCTGTAACGGTTTACGATTTACAAGCCTTTAAAATTAACCTTCTTAATGGTTACTTCAATAACCTTCTTACACGGAGAAGGTCAACTTTTGATGGACTTTAACGCCTAAAATGAAACTCGGCAAAAATATACAAAATTCAAATTTACCCTGTGGCTGAGTTTCATTTTGTACACCTAATAATAATTTCATGATTCGTAAATAACGTTTAGGTTATAATGTTTAGGTTATAAATTTTGGGCCTGTTTCAACAAGGAAGACTGTGTGACAACAGGATTTCCGTTGATGAAAAAAAATCGCAAAAAACACGTTCTGTCGATCTTACGCCCGGAAAACATTTTTATCGAATTTTTTGTCGTTTTCCTGGCAAAGAGATACTTTTTTTTTTTTTAGTTTTTTTCCCCGAGAATTCTCTTCTCACTGAAACTTACGGTTGTTGTCCCCATGTTTCCTGCTTGACGAAGAAAAATATGCGCTTTTTGATGAACACTAAGTTTGTTTACAAATTAAATGGTAAATCCCTTAGTAATCGCCGATAATTTCAAGAGTCCTGATTAAGTGAAGTGTTTAAAAAAACCGTGCGTACGTGCACTAAAAACGATACCAAGACAGGAATTCCCACACTAGACCGAACGAAATGAATTGAATAAAGCTTTGGAAACTTTTAAAAGTTAAGTCCTTTGCTGGCTTAAACGGAATCCGTTTGTTTGGAAATAATTACTTATCGTACGTTAGTAGCGCATTGTGTTTGCAGTAGTTAAGCCCTTATTTTTTGTGCTCAATGTTTATCGTATTCGATAAGATACACTCATTTATTAATTAAGCCCGGCTTCTGGCAACATCCAATCTTAGTGCCATGGCGTTCGGGACGTTCGCTCTCTCCCAAACGTTTGGTCTTCTATCTGTGATATTAGTTCTTACCTATGCGTTCACGCATCATTTCAGTTTCGTCGTCATGCAATGGCATCCTGTCGTCGGCACGTTGGGTGTTGTCTACTTTGCTGGAACTTGTAAGCCATATTATACAAAAAACTTAATTTTGTTTTATTTTTAAGCGATGTCGATGTTTAGAGGGCTTCATTGGATGAGTAAAAAACGCCTGAAATACTTCATACCGTTGTACACTTTTGCGGACTTGTATTCTGTGTAGCTTGTGTTACTTTAGCTTTTATTTATAAATCTTCAATTAACTCTACGCACTTCAAGAGTCTCCATTCACTTTTTGGTCTCATCGCTGCTATCTTATTCGGACTCCAAGTATGTCAGAATCTTTTCAGCATTTAATTGACGAAAAAAAAGTCAGAGTTCATATGTGGAGCTGGCCTGATCGGGAAGGTTCTCAAAGAAGGGTTATTTTTTATTTCTTTGATTTGATTGGCCAAAAGTATGGCCTTGAAGGGGTTTGGGGAAGAAAGTGGCGACCGGACGGGCGGAACAGCCAGCTATTAGGTGTACAAAATAAAACTCGGCTAAAATCTAAAAATTCAAATTTACCCTGTGGCTGAGTTTCATTTTGTACACCTAATAAATAAAATTGTAGGAAATTTAATTCTCTATAATTTGCACTTAATTATTTTTTTCTAGGATGCACCATTTTCGGAAAATAAGTTTTTTTAAAAATACATTTATCTTGAAAACAGTGCGTCCTAGAGAAAAAATGAATAGAATAAAAATTAAAGAGAATTGATTTTATTTCAATATCTGTAACGGTTTACGATTTACAAGCCTTTAAAATTAACCTTCTTAATGGTTATACTTCAATAACATTACACGGAGAAGGTCACTTTTGATGGACTTTAACGCCTAAAATGTTCAAAATTTTGAAAAATGAACTACTAGGTGTACAAAATGAAACTCGGCTAAAATCTACAAAATTCAAATTTGCCCTGTGGCTGAGTTTCATTTTGTACACCTATAACTAGGCCTAGTTGATATTTGCGCCCAAATTAGAAGCCGTAATTTACGCCAAATTTCACTTACAAAAGCGCCATCACTTGGAATTTTTGTCAAGCACCGATACACCGCCAAAATATTGAAGATACTAGGGATTCAGAGTTTTCTACAGCTTTTCTACCAAGAGAAATCATTTCTCTTCGTTTTCATCTGTCTATCGAACGAGAAGCACAATTCCCACGGGATTCCTTGTCGTTTCCCTGTGGAGAAAACCTCCATTTTACCAGATTCTTTACCGGGCCTTCTAAAATTGGTCTATTATCGTCTTTTTAGTGGATTAATTGACGAAATTTGAGCTTTTTTATGTAGCCCAGCGGACAGCGGCACAACCCTACGAGATCTAGGGGAACCCATTTTCAAAAACCGTCAAAAATATTAGGTGTACAAAATGAAACTCAGCCACAGAGTAAATTTGAATTTTGTAGATTTTAGCCGAGTTTCATTTTGTACACCTAGTAGTTCATTTTTTCAAAATTTTAAACATTTTAGGCGTTAAAGTCTATCAAAAGTTGACCTTCTCCGTGTAAGAAGGTTATTGAAGTATGACCATTAAGAAGGTTAATTTTTAAACGCTTGTAAATCGTAAACCGTTACAGATATTGAAAAAATGCACTAAATAAAATCTGTTGGAAATTTAATTCTCTTTAATTTTTATTCTATTCATTTTTTCTCTAGGACGCACTGTTTTCAAGATAAATTTTTTTTTTTAAATTATTTTCCGAAAATGGTGCATCCTAGAAAAAAATAATTAAGTACAAATTTATAGAGAATTAAAAATCCTACAATTTTTATTTATTAGGTGTACAAAATGAAACTCAGCCTCAGGGTAAATTTGAATTTTGTAGATTTTAGCCGAGTTTCATTTTGTACACCTAATAACTTTATCATAATTTCAGTGGATAGCTGGGTTAATACTCTACCTTGTTCCTCAAACGCCGATCGAATATAGAAAAACAGCGATGCCTTACCACATCATTATTGGAACTTTAATACTAATTCTAGGCTCATCAGCTGCCATCACTGGAGTCGCCGGTGCTACATCAAAAGGGTAAATCTTTTTCTCCATCTGTCAGCAGTAACCTAATTTTTGACCATTTCAGAACTGAAAGATCAACTCCTGTCGTCGTGGCTACTTTTGCTGGATTCTCCATCTTAACATTTTTATTAATAACAGTTTATTATATAAGAAAAAATGAATTTAAAGAGACTCCTCCAATGATTAGATCTTATAAAAACTACTTAAATACATTAACTTTAGATAAAATATTTATTTTATAAATATTTATTTTCTCCGTGTAAGAAGGTTATTGAAGTATAACCATTAAGAAGGTTAATTTTTAAAGGCTTGTAAATCGTAAACCGTTCCAGATATTGAAAAAATGCACTAAATAAAATCTGTTGGAAATTTAATTCTCTTTAATTTTTATTCTATTCATTTTTTCTCTAGGACGCACTGTTTTCAAGATAATTTATTTTTAAAAAAATTATTTTCCGAAAATGGTGCATCCTAGAAAAAAATAATTAAGTACAAATTTATAGAGAATTAAATTTCCTAAAATTTTTATTTATTAGGTGTACAAAATGAAACTCAGCCACAGGGTAAATTTGAATTTTGTACATTTTAGCCGAGTTTCATTTTGTACACCTAATAATATGAGTTTTTTACTCACCTGAATAGGCTTTTTAAGCCGAAACGCGTCGTGAGATACCCGTTATCACAGTCAGTCTTCCTCCATTATTGTTTATTAGTAAAATCAAGCTTCTTGCGGAATACGTACGCAATAAAAATTAGAATATCAATATGAGTATACCCTACCGCAAAACACACTTGTCATGCGGGTCCCACAACCTTATACGTAGAAAACCAAATTACTCATTCTTGACTTCTCCGCTTCATAAAATTAATTACTAATCAGTAATCAGTCATAATTAGTACTAGTCTGGAGCTGGCCCCGACGGGAACTTCCTTAAAGAGAAGTATCTATATAGGAGGGGGAAGTATATGGGAGGAGAAGTATAACGGAGTGGGAAGTATGTGGGAGGGGAAGTATAACGGAGGGGGAAGTATAATATGGGAGGGGAAGTATAACGGAGGGGGAAGTATAAGGTTGGGGAAAGTCTAACAGAGGGTGAAGTATAATGGAGGGGAAGTATAAGGGAACGAAAGTATAAAGGAAGGGGATGTAGTAGGGAGGGAAAGTATAAAGGAGAATTTTCCAAGTTAGTTTTTTCGAAAAATTTTTCCGGCTTTTTTTTTTTTCGAAAAATTTTCTAAGTTTTTTTTTCGAAAAATTTTCCGGGTTTTTTTCTTTTTCTTTTTTTCTTTTTTCTTTTTTATTTTTTTTGAAAAATTTTTAAGTTCTTTTTTTCGAAAAATTTTTTAAGTGTCGAGGTAGAATAATGGGCTCTTTGGCCTAGGGATGTGCCTCTCGTAACGGGTAGAAGTACGAAATTTCTCCCTACTAATAAAAATAGTAATTAAAAAGTGGCAATTTTTTTGCTCCAAAAATTCTTAAAAATAAAGGAGTAATTGGTGAAAATTTGGTGAAAATCGGATTAACGGTTCGGCCGCAGCGAATTTTTTAAAATTTCAAACAGACATATCTCCGCCATTTTTTCGAAATTCAAAAATCCCCCTCGTTACATTCTTCTTCACCGGCTAAAGAAATTTTGGTGAAAATTTGGTGAAAATCGGATGAAAATTGTGGCCGTAAAGTGTTCCGGAAAAAAATGCTACGGCCGGCCGGCCGGCCGGAACCACAGACAAAGTTGAGATCGGTAAAGATCAATATTCGATTTGACCCTCCGGGGTCTGGAAGACCCTTCCCCAAAAACCCGACGTCGAAGGTATCGCAATAACTTCTTTAAGGAAGATAATTACTCATTCTTGACGTCTCCGCTTCATAAAATTGATTACTAATCAGTAATCAGTCAAAATTACAAGCACAATAATAACCAAAAATTTTGAATAGTTTTTGAGTATTTTTCAAGTACTGTAGGAAAGAAAAATTAGGTCGATTCTATGGGGATGGAAGTACAAAAAATTTTTAAGGCACTTTAAAAATTTAACTGCTAGAAATTTTACAAACTTAGTAGGGCATAGTCACATTTTTTGGAAGTTTAGTGAGGGAAGGACGCGTCTTGGAACGTATTTTCATGTCTACCTACTTTTAACTTTTGTTAACTTTCGGCTTATCGTGTTTACTATCGATAAGATAAATGCGGCAATTCTTGCTAATGAAAACGCCGTAATTGAGTCTGTTGTCCCTCGCCGGAGATGGAGCTCTCAATTCCCTCGGAATGTTCGTGTCCGCGCAAATTTTCGGAATCCTCTCCGTCGTTTTTGTGTTGAGTTACGCCCTTTCGAGTGGCTCGAAAATACTCAGTTTAATCGACCCGCATGACGTATTGAAATGGCATCCGGTTTTAATGACACTCGGAATGATTTATTTTATGGGGACTTGTAAGTAAAAGAATGATTCCCGAAAGTTTATTGCGAAATCTTTTTAGCGATTATGTTATACAGAGGGCTTCATTGGATGAATAAACCCCAACTGAAAATAATCCATGGTGCTGTCCATCTTTGCGGCTTCATATTCGCCATAGTCGGTGTATCTTTGATGATCGATTTTAAGAATGGTCTTGGATGGACCCATTTTTTTAAGCCTTCACAGTCTTTTCGGACTCATCGCGTTTCTATTATTCGGACTTCAGGTATGTGAAAGGCAAAAAGACCTCAGTTGTATTTTGTTTTCATTTGACATATTTTCACAATGACTAGTGTTTTTGCTTTGGTAAAAATAAAAATGTTTCCGTTGGATTAAAATGACCAGAAAATAATAAAAATTAATAGGAAGAGATTTGGGGAGAATTTAGGCGATTCGTTGGCCGACTCGTCGAAATCGTTATCCCCTATTCCGACTCCGTAGACAGTCCTGTTTCCCACCTCCTGCAGAATCCGGTTGTTCGACTTGACCCTTCCGTCTAGCACGGGATATGACTCGAACCAAAAGGCCTAAAACCGAAAGAAGTTATTAGGTAAAATGAAACTCAGCCGTAAATTTGAATTTTGTAGATTTTAGCCGAGTTTCATTTTGTACACCTAGTAGTTCATTTTTTCAAAATTTTAAACATTTTAGGCGTTAAAGCATCAAAAGTTGACCTTCTCCGTGTAAGAAGGTTATTAAAGTATAAACATTAAGAAGGTTAATTTTTAAAGGCTTGTAAATCGTAAACCGTTACAGATATTGAAAAAATGCACTAAATAAATCTGTTGGAAATTTAATTCTCTTTCATTTTATTCTATTCATTTTTCTCTAGGACGCACTGTTTTCAAGATAAATTTATTTTTTTTTAAATTATTTTCCGAAAATGGTGCATCCTAGAAAAAATAATTAAGTACAAATTTATAGAGAATTAAATTTCCTACAATTTTTATTTATTAGGTGTACAAAATGAAACTTAGCCACAGGGTAAATTTGAATTTTGTAGATTTTAGCCGAGTTTTGTACACCTAGTAGTTCATTTTTTCAAAATTTTGAACATTTTAGGCGTTAAAGTCCATCAAAAGTTGACCTTCTCCGTGTAAGAAGGTTATTGAAGTCTAACCATTAAGAAGGTTAATTTTTAAAGGCTTGTAAATCGTAAACCGTTACAGATATTGAAAAAATGCACTAAATAAAATCATTGGAAATTCAATTCTCTTTAATTTTTATTCTATTCATTTTTTCTCTAGGACGCACTGTTTTCAAGATAAATTTATTTTTTAAAAAATGGGAGTAGCAAGATCGCGGAAATACTATAACAGTAGTGGGGCACTCTCCCGCACATTATAGATACTACGTATTTTTGAACATTTGAGAAACCTATTTTTATTCGGATCGATTTATTAATGGCCAAAGAAAAAAAATTATAAGGCAAATGTGCAGGTTCTTTCGCGCTCCTGAACCTCTGGTAATTCCGACGCCGACGATCTTTCGATTGCCCAAACTTTGCAACAGGCGGTTATTTTCGTTAAGCATTTTTCCATTCAGAACTCCAATTTTCTTAATTTTTTCTATCTGAAAATCCCATTTAAAGTCCCTTCATTTATCGAGATCCCTGGGTCACCCGATAACCTACCTAACCTAACCTACCTGCTCTTTTGAAAGAGTCAATTTACGAGCGAAACCGTCCAAACGACGATTTCTGAACAGGGTGGAGTCGTGAGAGACCCTTCGTATCTATAATATTCGTGTAAACTCCTGGGAAGGAGTTTGTTAAACGAGATTTTCTCCGTTTTCGAAGTGCTGTTCTCTGCTTTCTGCCTATCCGCTTTTTCCAAGATATTTATCACTTTTTGAAGCTCATCATTTTTTTCTCCAATTTTCTATCAAAATTAAAAGAAGTTTAAAGTATAATTTGAAGTATTGTAATACCATTATAACTCCTAGAACTGCTAGAGCTTCAGGATCATTAGATTCCGTTGCTTTTTTAATTTCTCGGTAAGATTTTTTGTAATGAACAAAATGAATTTCAAGTTGATCCGTTGATCTGAAATTTAAAAAATATTACAAAATCTGAAAGATACAATAAACAGTGATAAAGCACGACCGGTTTCGGTCTCATCAGTTTTCTGTTTATTGTGATTTGATCGAGCATGCGGGAAGGCAGAGATGGGCAAAATCTTAATCATGAATATGATTAAGATTTTTAATCATAGGAATATTTTTCTGTGATTAAGAATAAGATTAAAATCTTAATCACAGAGATGATTAAGAATAAATCTTAATCACAGGAAATCTGTGATTAAACTCTTAATCACAGGAAATTTGTGATTAATCACAGGAAGTCTGTGATTAAACTCTTAATCACAGGAAATCTGTGATTAATCACAGGAAGTCTGTGATTAATCATAGGAAAATAACGATTAATCATTGGAATTTGGGATTAATTAAGGAAAATAATGATTAATCATTGGAATTTGGGATTAATTAAGGAAAAAGCTTGATCAATCATCAGAAAATTGTGTAATCACAGGAATCTGTGAATATTGTCACCTCTGATCACAATTTACTCTCAATAACTAAAAACTCAAAATCTATCAATCTGTAACACTCCAAAAATTTATAATATTTCAAATACATATTTTGGTTTGTCAAAATTAATTAAAGCGTAAAGTATAAAATTATTCCATTAATCCCTAAATTTATAATTCATAAAATAATAAGCAAACTTCAGTTGAACTACCATAACTATTAATAATCCATATTGTAAGTTTAATTTTTCAAAAATTTTGTTTTGCCAATATTATAATTTTTGGAGTTGTAAAATTAAAATTTTGGAGTGTTAGAGATTGATAGATTTTGAGTTTTTAGTTATTGAGAGTAAATTGTGATCACAGGTGACAATATTCACAGATTCCTGTGATTACACAATTTTCTGATGATTGATCAAGCTTTTTCCTTAATTAATCCCAAATTCCAATGATTAATCATTATTTTCCTTAATTAATCTCAAATTCCAATGATTAATCATTATTTTCCTTAATTAATCTCAAATTCCAATGATTAATCATTATTTTCCTTAAGTAATCCCAAATTCCAATGATTAATCATTATTTCCTTAATTAATCTCAAATTCCAATGATTAATCATTATTTTCCTTAATTAATCAATTATTCCTTGATTCATCATTATTTTCCTTAATTAATCCCAAATTCCAATGATTAATCGTTATTTTCCTATGATTAATCACAGACTTCCTGTGATTAATCAGAGATTTCCTGTGATTAAGAGTTTAATCACAGATTTCCTGTGATTAAGAGTTTAATCACAGATTTCCTGTGATTAAGATTTTATTCTTAATCATCTCTGTGATTAAGATTTTATTCTTAATCATCTCTGTGATTAAGATTTTATTTTAATCATCTCTGTGATTAAGATTTTAATCTTATTCTTAATCACAGAGAAATATTCCTATGATTAAAAATCTTAATCATATTCATGATTAAGATTTTGCCCATCTCTGCGGGAAGGTAGCACTGTAAAAAGAAGAAACGGCTCACTTATCAGCATTGATCGTATGCTCCGATCTCCAATGCATATGAACGGAATCTAGGAGGTAAAATTCCTTCAATCCCGTACCCATAAATCCGACCTTTTGGTTCTCCTTTGGCACCACTTTTAACGCAACTAAAAAAAAAAGTTTAAAAATGATTTCGTCAAATTAATTCTCCTTGAAAGCCTTGTGCACTTTTTCTATAAAATTGGCAGACGGAATCCCCCGATCGTGTAGCATGTAGGTGTCGGGAATTGCGATTGACCTTTCGCCAAAATTTCCATGCCAAATTATTTTATCTCATATCCTAAAGTTTGAATGCAACGAAAAAAAAACCTGTTTTTTTAAGCTTTTCAAGCGTTCATTCACGTATGGCCGCCCAATTTTCCGGCCTGCACTCGATTTAAAAAAAAACCTTTACGGAAGGTACTTTACCCGATGGTTCCCAAAACGAGATAATTATACCCGATGGTTCCGGGCTGAAAATTGCAATAACCCGATGGTTCCCGGCTGAAAATTGCAATATACCCGATGGTTCCCGGGCTGAAAATTGCAATATACCCGATGGTTCCCGGGATGAAAATTGCAATATACCCGATGGTTCCCGGGCTGACAATTGCAATAACCCGATGGTTCCCGGGCTGAAAATTGCAATATACCCGATGGTTCCGGCTGAAAATTGTAATATACCCGATGGTTCCCGGGCTGAAAATTGCCACATACCGGTTGGTTCCAGTGCCGAAAATTGCAATATACCCGATGGTTCCCGGGCTGAAAATTGCCACATACCGGTTGGTTCCCGTGCCGAAAATTGCAATAACCCGATGGTTCCCCGGCTGAAAATTGCCACATACCGGTTGGTTCCCGTGCCGAAAATTGCAATATACCCGATGGTTCCCGGGCTGAAAATTGCCACATACCGGTTGGTTCCCGTGCCGAAAATTGCAACATACCCGATGGTTCCCGGGCTGAAAATTGCAATATACCCGATGGTTCCCGTGCCGAATATTGCAATATACCCGATGGTTCCCGGGCTGAAAATCGCAATATACCCGATGGTTCCCGGGCTGAAAATTGCAACATACCCGATGGTTCCCGGGCTAAAAATTGCCACATACCGGTTGGTTCCAGTGCCGAAAATTGCAATATACCCGATGGTTCCCGGGCTGAAAATTGCAATATAACCGATGGGTCCCGGGCTGAAAATTGCCACATACCCGATGGGTCCCAGATATATTATAACAGTGAGTGTTCTTAAACACATTTTGTGGTGTTGGGTTTGAAATGTTCTTCATTGATACCTGCGTTGCAAACTAACACGGGAACCATCGGGTATGTCGCATTACTTTAAGCGGGAGCCATCGGGTATATTTGATTTGACCTACTTAGTCTCCGGGAACCATGGGGTATCCAACCTTTCGGAAAAATAATTTCTCTAAAAATAATTCTTGTGTTATTCGATTATTTTTAAATTTTATTTTAATCCGTCAGGCTTCATTTCATTGGAGGATATAAAAGTTTATTTTATATTCTAAATTATTGCTGTGTAAGTGTATTAATAAACCTTTTCATCTCAGTTTCTATTTTGGCTTTTTGCTTATCTTGTTGCAAAAATTAACAAAACTTTTGAACCAAAGTTTTTCCCGGAGTCATTATCACCTTTTATTTATCCTGGTTCAAAGGGTTTCTTCATTTCGGGGTGTATAAATCAAAGTTAAAGAGGACCGGAAATTAAATAATTCGCTAGACGCCTAGACGCTTCAAGGTTGGTTTTGGAAGGAAAGAGTAGCTTTGTTCCAACCGCAGTTTGAAACTCCTGGAGCATGCGCATTTGACTTGCAAATCCTTCTGCGCATGCTCCAGAAGTTTCAAACTGCGATTGGAACAAAGCTAATATTTACACGAGTGGTCGTTGAGGTGATCACTGTATTCACATCTTTATAATTAAGTATAGAAAGCCTTTCTCTTGTTTTTGGGTCGTAGTTTTCCGTCATCGAGTTGTAAAGATCGATGGGCGACTGTCTTGTACCAATTGTACAAACGCCAGGCCAATCTGAAAAACAATCAAAATTTTAGTTTCCAATTTTGGGTTCCTAGACATTTTTTTTTCTCTAAAGCTTCGTCCACATCTGCAATTATTAGGTGTACAAAATGAAACTCAGCCACAGGGTAAATTTGAATTTTGTAGATTTTAGCCGAGTTTCATTTTGTACACCTAGTAGTAGTTCATTTTTTCAAAATTTTGATCATTTTAGGCGTTAAAGTCCATCAAAAGTTGACCTTCTCCGTGTAAGAAGGTTATTGAAGTCTAACCATTAAGAAGGTTAATTTTTAAAGGCTTGTAAATCGTAAACCGTTACAGATATTGAAAAAATGAACTAAATAAAATCTGTTGGAAATTTAATTCTCTTTAATTTTTATTCTATTCATTTTTTCTCTAGGACGCACTGTTTTCAAGATAAATTTATTTTAAAAAAAAATTATTTTCCGAAAATGGTGCATCCTAGAAAAAAAATAATTAAGTACAAATTTATAGAGAATTAAATTTCCTACAATTTTTATTTATTAGGTGTACAAAATGAAACTCAGCCACAGGGTAAATTTGAATTTTGTAGATTTTAGCCGAGTTTCATTTTGTACACCTAGTAGTTCATTTTTTCAAAATTTTGAACATTTTAGGCGTTAAAGTCCATGAAAAGTTGACCTTCTCCGTGTAAGAAGGTTATTGAAGTATAACATTAAGAAGGTTAATTTTTAAAGGCTTGTAAATCGTAAACCGTTACAGATATTGAAAAAATGCACTAAATAAAATCTGTTGGAAATTCAATTCTCTTTAATTTTTATTCTATTCATTTTTTCTCTAGGACGCACTGTTTTCAAGATAAATTTATTTTAAAAAAAAATTATTTTCCGAAAATGGTGCATCCTAGAAAAAAGGACGCACAATGCAAGAATTTTCGTCACGTTCAACGCTATCCGGGACCTCGTCGGTTTTCTGACGAACATCATCGCACACAACGTCAATTTTTACGTGGTAACATTTTTTGATTTGCGTCGCAATGCGGCGAACGTGTGCGACGCAAATATTTGCAGATGTGGACGAAGCTTAAAGATTACGTGCTAACCTCGTTAGCCAAGTGGATAAACTGTTGAATTGACCAATCACTTGAATGCTTTTACATGAATTTTTAAAAGTAAAAAAATTGAGGCCCTTCTGAGTATTATTTTAGTTAAAAATATTTATTTTTTACCTTTTCCTCCTTGCTCATAGTCGATAAGTCCACTCCTATCGTCAGTATTTCTAAAACAAAAAAAAATGCGAGTAACCAGCAAATCAATGAAATCTTAGTTAAAAAACGGTTGTTGGGAAAAAATTAAAAAAGTTGCCCTTGCTTTGTGATTACGTGCATCCCGCTTGTTCATTGTCTAATCAAGTATTCTCATGTGATAACGCCTAAATGAATTTAATGTTCGCCATATTGAATATGGAAACCTCCTGTGATATGATCCAAAAGTTTATCTCGGAAATTAGTGGAAAGTTGGGATTTCTATTAATTAGTTTTCCTTATCTTCTGTTGCTTCCTTTTCTGTCTCTTACAAGGTTGAAATCTAGCTTCTATTTTTATTATAATTTAAATTGAAATTTAAATTGTTTGACGTCATCAAATTCTTTCGGAGAATCGTTTATAATATTGAAACATAAAATATTTAAATGAACGAAAATTGAATATTGGTTTTGAAATTGATTTTTGAATAATGACTTTTTAAATTGAAAGTTTTAAA
Organism: Orius insidiosus; assembly: GCA_014119065.1. NCBI lineage: Eukaryota > Metazoa > Arthropoda > Insecta > Hemiptera > Anthocoridae > Orius > Orius insidiosus. Next base: position 50,310 of record JACGAQ010001645.1, read on the forward strand.
ATTTGATAGTGACATCACGCCGTTTTTTCCCTTGGATGACGAGTGTTTCCTCTTTTAGTCGAGATAACATCGTTAGTCATCCCCTCTTGACAAAGGGCTAGGGAAGAGGCGAGGAAAACTCAGGTGAGGTTTTCCCAAGTTTCGAGTTACCGCTGGTGATTTAATTTGCATTCGCCATCCCTCAAATTGAGTGGGGTTAAATTTGAATAGAAATTTCTTTGCCAAAAGTCTGAATTTGTAGTAAACTGGTAGCGAATGGTTGCTATAAACGGATAGTTATTAGGTGTACAAAATGAAACTCAGCCACAGGGTAAATTTGAATTTTGTAGATTTTAGCCGAGTTTCATTTTGTACAGTAGTTCATTTTTTCAAAATTTTGAACATTTTAGGCGTAGTCCATCAAAAGTTGACCTTCTCCGTGTAAGAAGGTTATTGAAGTATAACCATTAAGAAGGTTAATTTTTAAACGCTTGTAAATCGTAAACCGTTACAGATATTGAAAAAATGCACTAAATAAAATCTGTTGGAAATTCAATTCTCTTTAATTTTTATTCTATTCATTTTTTCTCTAGGTCGCACTGTTTTCAAGATAAATTTATTTTTTTAAAAAATTATTTCCGAAAATGGTGCATCCTAAAAAAAATAATTAAGTACAAATTTTATAGAAAATTAAATTTTCTACAATTTTTATTTATTAGGTGTACAAAATGAAACTCAGCCACAGGGTAAATTTGAATTTTGTAGATTTTAGCCGAGTTTCATTTTGTACAGTAGTTCATTTTTTCAAAATTTTGAACATTTTAGGCGTAGTCCATCAAAAGTTGACCTTCTCCGTGTAGAAGGTTATTGAAGTATAACCATTAAAAAGGTTAATTTTTAAAGGCTTGTAAATCGTAATCCGTTACAGATATTGAAAAAATGCACTAAAAAATCAGTTGGAAATTCAATTCTCTTTAATTGTTATTCTATTCATTTTTTCTCTAGGACGCACTGTTTCCAAGATAAATTTATTTAAAAAAAATTATTTTCCGAAAATGGTGCATCCAAAATAATTAAGTACAAATTTATAGAGAATTAAATTTCCTACAATTTTTATTTATTAGGTGTACAAAATGAAACTCAGCCACAGGGTAAATTTGAATTTTGCAGATTTTAGCCGAGTTTCATTTTGTACACCTGATAAATCATTTTGAGGAGAAACACTGACATTTTCTAAACCTAGAGTGACCCAGCAATGTCTTATGACTTCTTGGAGTGCTTTGGATGCCTTTTTTTGATCTTTGGAATAATATCAGCGGGACCCTCTGTAGATTATCTCCAATGGATTTTTTTAAATCCACCAATAGGAGGAGTCTGGATTAACTATACGAAAAATGGTACAGATGAATAGGTTATAAATTTTTCGATTAAGTTCACGTCGAAACATGTTCCATTTTTGATTTTATAAATTGATTTTAATTTTTTATGGAACAAATCTTTTGAAAAGTCTGTGATTCCCTATCTCGATATCTACTTATTGAATTGAATAATTTTGGATGATAATGATAAATTGAGATAATTTTTTTGATGGTTGAAATGTCATTTTTCAAAATTAAAAATTATTTACCGGTAAATATTGATGTAAATATGATGAAAAACGGTTTGAACATCTTTCACGTTTTGGAGGGAAAAAAGGAAGTGTTTTGGAAAATTTTGACGGGACGTCAATTATTTATTCGCGTGCTTGTTCGTCTGTGAAAACGACGCGGTACTTGTTAGCGTTCCGTCCTATATTTAAATCATAGACGAGTTACATCGGGGAGAAAAACGCGAGCGATACCAAAATGTGACTAGGACAACCAGTTCAAATAGAGGGATAGGCCAGAGGCTGCGCGATATTTGCAACATCCCCCCGCCCGCGCCTCCTTCGCGAATCTCCCTCTCGGAGTCTGGTTCAGGAGGAAAAACGCTTTTCCATCCTCATGAATGCTACGGACTCTTCCTGTGGCTGAGTTTCATTTTGTACACCTAATAAATAAAATTGTAGGAAATTTAATTTCTATAAATTTGTACTTAATTATTTTTTTCTAGGATGCACCATTTTCGGAAAATAATTTTTTTTAAAATAAATTTATCTTGAAACAGTGCGTCCTAAGAAAAAATGAATAGAATAAAATTAAAGAGAATTGAATTTCCAAGATTTTATTTAGTGCTTTTTTCAATATCTGTAACGGTTTACGATTTACAAGCCTTTAAAATTAACCTTCTTAATGGTTATTCAATAACCTTCTTACACGGAGAAGGTCAACTTTCGATGGACTTTACGCCTAAAATGTTCAAAATTTTGAAAAAATGAACTACTAGGTACAAAATGAAACTCGGCTAAAAGACTTTAGACCGGAACGCTTCATAATCACCAAACCGCATGAAGTCACCCTTCGGTTGATTCGGAAAATCTTATTTTTAGATTTTTAAATCACAATTTAAATTTTCATTTTATTACTTAAGATTTCCAAGGAAATTTTTCGTACGTTGGGTGCGTTCAAGAGGTTCTGAGAAAATTCGATAGTTTAGATAATTGATAACCTCCGGTTGCCATCACGAGAATGGAGGGACAAATGTGATATCACCAAAGTTGACGTTTTTTCCATCGTCTTTACCTATGAAACACCTTTTTTTTCATTTCTATTGCCTATTACTAAAAAAACGAACTTTTTCTCTCCCAAAATTTTGGGAAAGTGGAAGCAAAACGTCGATGTTAAAACACCCTTTTCAATGGATTTCTGAGCGTTTTCTATGCTATCTTGATTGATTAGCACCCTTTTCCCCCTTTTTTCAACTGTCCATTCAGCCAAAACTCTAATTTCATTGTATTTTTGGCCCTTTTTTTCTGAACCTGGTTGTCCCGAAATGACTGATAACGCCAGACTTTTGACGTTTTTCCATGGTCTTTTACCCATGAAACACCTTTTATCATTTTCTATTGCCTATTAGTAAAAAAAAACGTACTTTCCTCCGAAAATTTTGGGAAAGTGGTAGCAAAATGTGTAAAAACACCCTTTTCAATGGATTTCTAAGCGTTTTCTATGCTATCTTGATTAATAAGCACCCTTTTAACTTCCTTAAAAAAGTTAATGCGATACCCTCGACGTCGGGTTTTTTGGGGAAGGGTCTTCCAGACCCCGGAGGGTCAAATCGAATATTGATCTTTACCGATCTCAACTTTGTCTGTGGTGCCGGCCGCCGTCCGGCCGTCCGACCGTCCGTAGCATTTTTTTCCGGAACACTTTACGGCCACAATTTTCATCCGATTTTCACCAAATTTCACCAAAATTTCTTTAGCCGGTGAAGAAGAATGTAACGAGGGCGATTTTTGAATTTCGAAAAATGGCGGAGATACCTATGTCTGTTTGAAATTTTAAAAAATTCGCTGCGGCCGAACCGTTAATCCGATTTTCACCAAATTTTCACCAATTACTCCTTATATTTTTTAAGAATTTTTGGTGTAAAAAATTGCGACTTTTTAATCATTAATTTTTTTTTTAGTAGGAGAAATTTCGTACTTCTACCCTTTACGAGCACATCCCTAGGCCAAAGAGCCCATTATTTCTACCTTGAGACTTAGAAATTCTTCGAAAAAAAGAACTTAGAAAATTTTTCGAAAAAAAAAAAAAAAGAAGAGAAAGAAAAAGAAAGAAAACTCGGAAATTTTTCGAAAAAAAATTTTTTTTTGACAAAAAAACCTAGAAAATTTTTCGAAAAAAAGAACTTAAAAAATTTTCGAAAAAAAAAAAACCCGGAAAATTTTTCGAAAAAAAACTTTGAAAATTTTTTGGAAAAAAAAATTTTTTTGGACAAAAAACTTAGAAATTTTTCGAAAAAAAAGTTAAAACTTAGACATTTTTGAAAAAAAGGAACAGAAAATTTTTCAAAAAAAAAAAAAAAAAACCCGGAAAATTTTCGCAAAAACAAACTTGCAAAATTGTCCTTTATACTTTCCCTCCCACTAAATCCCCTTCCTTTATACTTCCCCCTCCATTATACTTCCCCCTCTGTTATACTTCCTGCTCCGTTATACTTTCCCCTCCGTTATACTTCCCCCTCCGTTACTTCCCCCTCCCATATACTTCCCCTCCGTTATACTTCCCCTCCCATATACTTTTCACTACGTTTTACGTCCCCTCCGTTATACTTCCCCCTCCTATATAGATACTTCTCTTTAAGGAAGTTTTCGTTGGAAGCTCTTCAAACCATACTTTTAACTGTCATTTCACCCAAAATTCTCATTTCATTGTATTTTGCCCTTTTTTTCTCGATCGTTGTCCAGAAATGACTGATAACGCCAGATTGTTGTCGGTTTTCCATCGTCTTTACCCACGAAACACCTTTTGTCATATTCTATTGCCTATTAGTAAAAAAAACCTTCTTTTCCTCCCAGAATATTGAAATGGTAGCAAAATGTCAATTTTTAAGCGTTTTTTAACCATCTTTTCCCAAGTAACCCAATTTATGTTTTGATAATTCAAAACTT
>JACGAQ010001646.1:0-54818 GCA_014119065.1 Orius insidiosus
CCTTAAAGAAGTTATTGCGATACCCTCGACGTCGGGTTTTTGGGGAAGGCTCTTCCAGACCCCGGAGGGTAAAATCGAATATTGATCTTTACCGATCTCAACCTTGTCTGTGGTGCCGGCCGGTCGGCCGGCTGTCTCGCCGTTAGTCTGTTTGAAATTTTAAAAAATTCGCTGCGGCCGAACCGTTGGTCCGATTTTTACCAAATGTTCACCAATTACTCATTATATTTTTTAAGAATTTTTGGTGTAAAAAATTGCCACTGTTTAATTATTAATTTTTTTTAGTAGGGAGAAATTTCGTACTTCTACCCATTACGAGAGGCACATCCCTAGGCCAAAGAGCCCATTATTTCTATCTTGACACTTCAAAAAATTTTCGAAAAAAGAACTTAGAAAATTTGTCAAAAAAAAAAAAAAAAAGGAAAACCCAGAAAATTTTTCGGAAAAAACTCGGCAAATTTTTTGAAAAAAAAAAAAACTCGGAAAATTTTGGGAAAAACAAAACTCGGACAATTTTCAAAAATAATCTTAGAAAATTTTTCGAAAAAACAAACTTGGAAAATTCTCCTTTATACTTCCCCTCACTTATACTTCTCCTCCCATATTATACTACTCCTCACTTAAACTTCCCCCTCCCATATACTTCCCCCTCCCGGATACTTCCCCCTCCCGTATACTTCCCCCTTCTATACAGGGTGTCCGGAAACACATGGCAAGCGTCTGGGAGAGCGTTAAAAAGTGGTTTTACGAAAAAAAGTTAAATGTAAACCCCCCTTAATTTAAATCAAAGAATTTGATGGTGTAGTTTAAAATCCGCCTGGATATACAGGGTGTCCCAGACACAACCTAACTTCGTTATTTCAAATGAGAACCCCTATTTTTTATTTCAGATTCGTAATCTACGCAAAATTTCAAGTAGATTGAGTACTCATATGACGATTTTGGACAACTTTTAAAAAATGTCCAACTTTAGCGTTTTTTTGCTCTAAAATCCGTTAAAATTGACCTAGGAGACTCGTTTTTTTTTAATTCCACTTATTTTTTCCCGAAGAATCCAACTGTCTCAAATTTGAGCATCTTCGCATTCTGCATCACGAGATTTCGTCGCTAATGGCCTTTTTTCAAGTTAGAACCCAAATTTTTAGTTCAGAAATGAAAATTAGCACTTGTTGAAAGGAATTTTTCTTTCGGACCACAAATTTTGAAAGAGCTACAGCGTCTTTTGTGTTTATGCATCAAAAATTAAAATTCCGTCAACAAATCGCTAATTTCCATTTTTGAAGTATGGAATTTGGAGTTAAACTTGAAAAAAGGCCATTAGCGACGAAATCTCGTGATGCAGAATGCGAAGATGCTCAAATTTGAGACAGTTGGATTCTTCGGGAAAAAATAAGTGGAATTAAAAAAAAAACGAGTCTCCTAGGTCAATTTTAACGGATTTTGGAGCAAAAAACGCTAAAATTTGACATTTTTTAAAAGTTGTCCAAAATCGTCATATGAGTACTCAAATCTACTTGAAATTTTGCGTAGATTACGAATCTGAAATAAAAAATAGGGGTTCTCATTTGAAATAACGAAGTTAGGTTGTGTCTGGGACACCCTGTATATCCAGGCGGATTTTAAACTACACCATCAAATTCTTTGATTTAAATTAAGGGGGGTTTACATTTAACTTTTTTTCGTAAAACCACTTTTTAACGCTCTCCCAGACGCTTGCCATGTGTTTCCGGACACCCTGTATACTTCCCCCTCCATATACTTCCCACTCCGTTATACTTCCCCTCCCATATACTTCTCCCTCCGTTGTACTTCCCCTCCGTTATACTTCCCCCTCCTATATAGATACTTCTCTTTAAGGAAGTTTCGTTGGAAGCTCTTCAAACCAGTACTTTTCTTTAAAATCTGGGAAGTATGTCGGGAGGTTGAGTACGGCGCGGTCAAGACCTCAAATGTCATGTACGTGTGGCATTGCGGTGGGCACGTAGGTCGGTAATAACGTAATACAGGTAGATTCCAAGGTTCTACTACTCCGAAATCATAACTTCACGTGTTTTAGAAAATTCCCTCGTCCGGGTTCCGTCTTACCCATTATTATAAAAAATTTTTTATATTAAACGGAAGAAAAAAGGGAGAAAAACGTGAGTAATGGTAAATGGTAGCATTTGGGTTGAATCCATGGTGTTATACTGGCTACCCCAATGTCGAACTGTCTTCCTCGATTGAATTACAGTTAAAATAAAGGGAAAATAGTTTGGAAAACATGAGGGAGTGAACACGTGTCGACATAATGCGGTTCGCCATAATGCATTTGTGCAGAAGTCGGGAGTTACCGTTCACCATAAAAAAATCTATAACTCAATAGTCGAAAACGTTCACCATAATGCATTTGAACATAATACATCTCACCATAAAGAAGAGATTTAAAGCTTGTCGATTCGGCTTAAAATTCGTCGTTTCAACATAACGCAGTTGAACATAAAGGAAACATTTTAAAGAACTTGTCGTTTCGCCATAAAACTGTTTCTGTCGTTTGGGCATAATACATCTCACCATGAACTAGGGACAGCCAAAGAGCAAGCCTATTTTCGCCGTTTAAAAGCGCGATTATGGCGAAAAAACAAAAACTTGACAGTTCTCCATAATGCACATCCTCGCTGGAGGAAAAAAAAAACTAACCCCCTTGTGAAATAAAACGAGCTGATCCCATTGGCTGCCTGCTTGCTTTTCCTAGTTTATGGTGAGATGCTTTATGTTCAATAGCATTATGGTGAACTGTCAAGTTTTAAGGTTTTTGTCATTTCGCCATAATCGCGTTTTAAACGGCTAAAATAGGCTTAATCTTTCGCTGTCCCTAGTTTATGGTGAGATGTATTATGCCCAAACGACAGAAACAGTTTTATGGCGAAACAAGTTTAAAGATAGGCTTTTATGGTGAGAAGCTTTATGGGACTTGCACTTTTTTTTATGTCGACTTGCATTTATTGAAAAAAGATGTGTATGGCGAAACGCTTTATGTTGAAATGCATTATGCTCAAAAATGTTTAACTTTTAGATCTTCATGTTCAATTATTGCATTATGGTGAACTACAAATTTTTATGTCGATATGCAGATTTTTTATGTTCAACTGCTTTAGGGTGAAATGCGTTGTGTTCTCCCAACATGAGGTATAAGAATCGAAGGGCACATAATTACCTGGGCTCAGTTGGAGGAGAGTTGGGCTAGAAACCCAAAGGTCATAGGTTCGAATCCCACTAAGGGTCTAACTTTTAATCCTTCGACTCCTTCGACTCAGGGGGAGGACCTAGCCACTGCACCGTTTTCAAACCCTTGGTGTGTATGATAAATGACTTTTCGATCCCTGCAATGCCAAGACTGTAATCCATCGATGGGAAAAAGTCAATTCATCCCTCCATTTCGAAGACAGCGTAAAAACCAAAGAGTGATGAAATTTCAAATATTTCGTACTGAGGCGCGGTGAAGGCGGATGAAATAAAGGTGTGGAAAATGGGCTTGGACAGACGCCTTTTGTCGGTTTTGGGGCCGGTGATTTAGAAACATTCTAGCAGCGGAAATGTCAAGAGAGCGAACCGCAAAAAGGCCAACAATTCCTATTCACCACGTTTAACTTTTCCGCTCTCAATCAGTTATCGCTAAAACGTTCGTCAAGCCAATAAAACATGTTTATTAAAACGACCACATCGAGATTCTAGGATGCTGTGAGCTCATAAAGGTCTAAAATAGCGAATTTCATGAAGTTATAAATGAGGGAAGATCAGACTCCTCGTTGTGGAGTTTCCCTGTGTAAACCTGCCGTCCGCAGCATTTTTTTCCGGAACACTTTACGGCCACAGTTTTCATCCGATTTTCACCAAATTTTCACACAAATTTCTTTAGCCGGTGAAGAAGAATGGAACGAGGGCGATTTTTGAATTTCGAAAAAATGGCGGAGATATGTCTGTTTGAAATTTTAAAATTCGCTGAAAATTAAAATTGGCGTTGGTCCTATTTTCACCAAATTTTCATCAATTACTCCTTATATTTTTTAGGAATTTTTGGTGTAAAAAAATTGCCACTTTTTAATTGATAATTTTTTTTAGTAGGGAGAAATTTTGTACTTCTACCCATTACGAGAGGCACATCCCTAGGCGAAAGAGCCCATTATTTCTAATTTAAAAAAAAGGAAAACCCGGAAAATTTTTCGAAAAAAAAATTAAAAAAAAAAATTTAAAAAATTTTTGAAAAAAAAACTTCGAAAATTTAAAAAAAAATTTAAAAAATTTTTGAAAAAAAAAACTTAGAAATACTGTTATACTACCCCTCACTTAAACTTCCCCCTCCCATATACTTCCCCTCACTTATACTTCCCCCTCCGTTATACTTCCCCTCCCATATACTTCCCACTCCGTTATACTTCCCCTCCCATATACTTCCCACTCCGTTATACTACCCCTCCCATATACTTCTCACTCCGTTATACTTCCCCTCCCATATACTTCCCCCTACGTTTTACGTCCCCTCCGTTATACTTCCCCCTCCTATATAGATACTTCTCTTTAAGGAAGTTTTCGTTGGAAGCTCTTCAAACCAACATTTTTTATTTTAAAGTCTAGTTAGACAAAATTTGGTGAGAAAAGGGTGGGAAATAATAATTATTAATCCTTTTTACCGAGAACACGATCGAGAGCCCAGTTGGTAATTAAATTTCAAGGGTGCTGATCCGATTTTCGTGAATTAATCAGCCTTAGGGGGGAGACGTGACGGAAAATTACAACTCGACCTCCGCCTCCATAAAAGTAAAGGCGGAAAAGATTGGGTTCCTACGTTTTGCCCTTATCCTCCAACGTTTGTCGCTCAAAAAGTTCATAAAAACAACAAATTCCAAATTATGATCCATATGAAATTGAATTTTTCCCCCTGAATCTCCTTCAAATCAAGCAGTTTTGGGATCTTTAATCGGCTAAATTCCAAACCAATGGCTCTTCTTAGGAAAACCAATCTACATAAGAAAATTGGCTTTTCGCCCCCGCCCCAAGTTTTCAGATAATAAAGACTTCACGTCTCTTCACATCAACACAAAATTTTTCCCTTCACAAAAAAGCTGACTTTTTTAACTTTAAAAGGAAATTATAGATTCTGGTGGAAAATATTAAATTTTTCGGATTTTGTAGATAAGAGGAGGTTGGTGAAGAGGGCGTCGTCGTAGCGGGCAGTTGCTTCAGGACGCAGGTGCATGAATCCGGATGGCTAACTAATCTTAATTCAAAGTTAAGTCAGTGCTTTTAATCTGCCCAATGTCAGACGATTCTGCAGTCCGAACTTGTCCGGAAGCAATGTCGCTGTTTGCCATTAGCCTTTTTTTAGAAGCAGCCTATGGGGAAAATGTACAACAAAAGGAGATTGTGTATCAAGTCTGTTCGGGTCATCGTATAACTGTTTTGAATGGGATCCTCACTGGTAAACAGCTGGTATCCAGAACCGCTCCAAGGGTTGTTACACTGGAGCTTTAACGCTAAAGGGGCCATCCCCCATCCCTCAAACGATTTTTTTCAAGTCTATTATCCGCCTATCGATCTTCACCCTGACCGATTCATTAACCTTAAATTGTTTCCAAAAAAGGATTTTATTAGGTGTACAAAATGAAACTCAGCCACAGGGTAATTTTGAATTTTGTAGATTTAGCCGAGTTTCATTTTGTACCCCTAGTAGTTCATTTTTTCAAAATTTTGAACAATTTAGGCGTTAAAGTCCATCAAAAGTTGGCCTTCTCCGTGTAAGAAGGTTATTGAAGTATAACCATTAAGAAGGTTAATTTTTAAAGGCTTGTAAATCGTAAACCGTTACAGATATTGAAAAAATGCACTAAATAAAATCAGTTGGAAATTCAGTTCTCTTTAATTTTTATTCTATTAATTTTTTCTCTAGGACGCACTGTTTTCAAGATAAATTTATTAAAAAAAAAAAAATTATTTTCCAAAAATGGTGCATCCTAGAAAAAAAAATTAAGTACAAATTTATAGAGAATCAATTTCCTACAATTTTTGTTTATTAGGTGTACAAAATGAAACTCAGCCACAGGGTAAATTTGAATTTTGTAGATTTTAGCCGAGTTTCATTTTGTGCACCTAATAAATGCTCAAGTCAGAAGGTGGCGAGGTTCTTTCGTGAAAGATATGCCATGATAGCGACCTCAATTTATTATGGAAAAGTGGCGATCGATGGACCGACAAAGTTGCGGCGGGTCTATCGACTGCCTTCAATTTAAGCAGATAACTATTTTAACGTGAATGATCCACATGACTTGACTTCAAAGAATGGGAGACATAAAAGGAGGCCTCAGCGGGTGATATTTTGTTAAAATACATTTTCTGCTCCAGATGTTGCCGTTCTTTGTCATGATCTATTGTTTTTAAATAGTATAACGAAGGGTACTTAGTTAGTGTAATAGGGAAAATGAAATCGGGGGTGAAAGGAGGAAGAGAAGGCGCTTAGGGGATCAACAAGTGAAAAGCTCGTCGAACAACTAAATTCCTCTAGCATAACCAGCAGATTAATTGTTGTGAGGGTGGATGTCCGGGGGATGACTCAGAGCAGTGATTCCTTCTCCCGAGGGATCACATCTGGCTTCAACAGTTGTCAACCCTAACCATCTTGTTGCATCTCATAGAATTCTCATTTTTAACATCTGCACCGCCGCTAACAAATTGCCCGACGAGCATTACCATAACTGCTGTATCTCCCTATTTATGGAGTCAACAATAAAAACCTACTCTCGAACTTCGGGAACCCCTCACTTCTTCTTAAATATCTGTCAAAAGCAGAAAGTTTCTTTTTGCGACGTCCCGTATTGATGAGGTTAACCCTTTTGTTCATTTGTTTACTGCCTCTATCGCCGTTTTCCCCTCTCAACAAAGAACCGACCCTTGATCAAATCCGTTGTTCAAAACAAGTGCTATCCATTCAATGCGATAGTTGCTATGGTTTCGGAAGGGAGGACCAACTTCACAACAACCTTTAAAAAAAGTTAAGAAAACCCGAAGAAAACGATAGCAATCTTAATGGCCAACGAGTCTATAATAGTCTCATTTAAGGCGTAATAAAACGGAGAAAACAATCCAGACTCCATATTATAATCTAAGTCTTAGCTAACGTCCACACTTGAAATCTGAAAAGCTGGCATAGAGTGAAGGTCAATGTATGCTCTGAAAAGCTGGCATAGAATGATGTGAAGGTCAATGTATGCTCTGAAAAGCTGGCATAGAATGATGTGAAGGTCAATGTATGCTCTGAAAATTGGATAAACGGAGTTGACGAAATGCTCGGGTTGACATCATTTCGTGACTGACTAATCTTGGGACAATTGACTTGAAAATTTCCTCTAACGACCGGATACGGAAAAGGGCGTACCTATTGAGTGTTTCATCCTTGTTTTTCCTTCTCCTTCCATCTCCCCCTTTTTGTAGGTATTCTCTTCTTCATCACCTATCTTCGTCCCCTTTTGCAGCCTCTTTACCGGGAATCCGTTTCGTCAACGTCTCATTAAATCTTACGGTCTTCTTCGGAAAGACACCGGCGCGTTTATCACCCCGACAATTTCCTTGTGAGAAGAGATGATGGAAAAAGATGAGAGGGGAAAAGGACCTCAAAAAAAAAACCTTTTGCGACTCACAAAAAAGAGTCTTAAATCGCCGTTTCGGGAATTGTAGAAAATCACGCTATAAAGTACTGTAAACATCAGTCCGTTTCCTTTCTGAAATAACTCTTTTGCATCATACGTTAAGAAATTTGAGGAGTAACGCCTCATCAGAAAAGGCTCACGGTGGAAAAATAAGTTTTCGAAGCGTTCAATCATTCTTGTTGATTTGCAATGAAAAGCGGAGGACGGCCGGGAGGGTGCGCACATGTTGCTCTTTCCCTAATTCGATTCCAAGAACGGAGGAAGATATTGAGAATTAATAACTAGTAAATTTATAGAGAGAAACTTAATTTCTCTTATGCGATAGCGGGGCCGGGGCTTAAAGGCCTTAGGGGGTTCCTCCCTCCTCACAGCGCAGTCCCCGGTGAATGAAAGGAGCCGAAGTTATGATGATTCGGTTAGGACACTGGAGGGAACGAGGGGATGAGAAGTGAATCGTGAAATTGAGTTGGTACTCCGCCCCGGCATACACTAAACCCCCTCATCGCCCCCAGCCCATCGACCACCCCTTATTCTTCCACGCATACAACACCACCCTCAAAGCATGACAAGCCTCCCGGAAAAAATCCAAATGTTAATGGGCCACATGTTGGTCTGCGAAATACAAAAAGGAAGGGTAACAAATTCGTAAAGACCGTTTAGTAAAAGTTAAAAAAAAGGGGGGTAAAAAGTGTTTTAAGGTTTCTTCGATCAGCTGAAACCTTTTAAATTCTGAATTCAAGAAAAGCACCTGTCACATCTCCTATCGCCCGGGAAAGATCACATCCCTGAAAGCTAAAGACTTTTCCGATCATACCCTTGAACAACATCAACAGCTAGAGCGATTCAGTCACCATTTCCAAATTTCATGTCCGCTTGTTCTTCTTCGGATCGTCTAGATCAGTTATTCTCAACGGGGCGGTACCGCCCCCCTGGGGGGCGTTATGGAAAATTTGGGTGATAGGGGGCAATGGCTAAGTGGCTGGGGGCGTTAGGGTGAGTCCTTTTTTTAATTTGTCTGAAAATCTATATTCTGGAACTTTTGTCGGAAAACCTATAATCCAGCCCTTTGGTCCGAAACCTATAATCCGGCCCTTTGGTGCGTCAACCTATAATCCGGGCCTTTGGTCCAAAAAACCTATATTCTGGAACTTTGGTCCGAAAACCTATAATCCGGCCCTTTGGTCGAAAACCTATAATCCGGCCCTTTGGTCCAAAAAACCTATATCTGGAACTTTGGTCGAAAACCAATAATCCGGCCCTTTGGACCGAAAACCTAATCCGGCTCCGTTTTCAAGCTCCCCTAGGCGGCGTCGCTAAATGCTTGTTTACTGGGGGGCGCAGGCTTCAAAAAGGTTGAGAAACACTGTTCTAGATCTTGGTAAAAGTAATTAAAATTCAGTCTGTTTTTTCCCTTTTATTAAGGGTAGACACCCAATTGGCGCATTCGGACGTTGATTAAATGATTGGTTGAGGAAGAATTTGCGTTCAAACCCGTGGCTATGTCGGAAAGTATTTTAATCTCTTAATTATATTGGATTGTAGGTAAAAGGGTCGGAATACTCCCGAACGGTGGAAGGGAGGCGATTCTAATCTGAATGTGAGCGCTCTGATGATTTAAATACAAATTGAAACGTTGACAGGAGATAATTGAACGAAATTCATTCCAAACATCAGCCTCGATACTTGCAAACGATCCGCCAACGCATTCCTCGCTCTATCCGATATCAATATTTAATCTCCCTCTATCCCATTTCTCCAAAAATATTTTTAAATAATATACAAAAAGATTAAACGTTTTTCATCTGCGAGATTTAAATCAAATTATGACAGCAGTTCATGGGGAAATGCAAAAATAAAATATTTTTTCATTTATCCAACGTGCAAGAGGTATCCATTAAACTGTAATCTGTAACATATTAATAGAAATCGATTGCTTCTTTATGTGATAGCATGATTACAAAAGCAATCGATAACACTTTTTGCGCTTGTCTACAGGTTTTAAAAATGGGACATAATGAACTTTCTTTTCTCACATTGATAAGTACCCTAGAAGTTTACTGGCTCAAACGCGGAAAAAGATAATTTCAAGGGATAAAATCGGTGATGACGCTACCAGTCGATTTGCGGCCAGGAGGAACTAGGAAGGCGGCACATGAAAAGGGGAAGATAATGCCTTCTTTTCCAAGTCACGTCACCTCGGATACCATTAAAAAATGACTGTAATTTGGATCGAATGTGCAACGGAATTCCTGGAATCGCAACATGTTTTGCAGTGCTACTACGATATCATTTTTTCAGTTCGAATTCGAGGTTTTTAAAAATGTTCACGGAATATCGACAACTTGAAAGATTGCATCCGGTTTCGCCATATCTCTTTATCTCGCCCAAAATGAGGACTAAAATTATGAATGGAGCAAAAAAAAACCTGAATGAAGTTTTATGGGTGTTTGCTGTCGTGTTGGCCGTCTTAAGACAGTCATCACCGAAGGGGGAAAATATTCCGAGGAAGGTAATTGGTATAATCGGTTACGTTCTTCCGGAGAAGAGGGGAGTCTTCTAATAAGCCGCAGGTATCGCTCTTTTACAGCTGTCAACCGAATCCTCTCAACAGATTTTTTTTTTACGCTGGAAAATAGAGGGAGGAACCCTTTAAAAATAACCCCTTGAAAGAAATTACCGGTGTCCGGTTTTCTTACGCGACGAAAGCGTCACCGACACGCGGAGAACGGCTCGTCCTCTCGAAATTTCGTCGATAATTTATAGCCGAAGGGAAAAGAGAAATTATTGTTATTAGCCGACGCCACCGGACGAATGGGAATCTAACCGACCGAAATTGTCCAATTATGAGTTTTTTTTCTGTTTTCACACGAGCAAAACTTGTTCTTTACCGTTTGATACTACTCTTCAGAAAAAAATGTTTAACACAAAATTATGGAGAAAATGTTGATCTGTGGGATATTTTCTTTGCTGGTTACTACGGAATCCGCTTTTGTGATTTAGGACAGGAAGAAAACGCCCCGAAATTTTTTTTGACCACCCTCCGACTCACGTCGTTATCTTTTAGATTAGAATGATGCGATCGAATCTAATTATTATTCAAGATGCGGCTCGTCCGAAGTTAGCGAAGGGGTTAGGCGGGATCAGAGGATGGAGAAGAATGAAAAAGAAGGAGTGACCGAAATCTATGAGATCAATATGGTGGCGGCTGTCTGGGATATGTTATTAGAGGGTCTTCAGGTAACTGGAAAAGATTAACGAAGGGAGCTAATTGTTCCGAGGTGCCATCAACGGAGAGGAGAACCCATCCATCCAAAGACGATGGGGCGGAGGAGGAGTGGAAAAAGGGGTCCCGGACCGCGAGGGCATGAGCTCCGCCCACGAGTAGCTCTCTAAACCGCCCCTGACTACTTTTTCCTTTCATCCTAATCACCGACTCGAAATGGAATATCCTTCCTTACACTGCCTTCTTAGGTAATATTTTTCAGCTCCGTAAACGACCAAGCACTTTATCTAATTCCTTATTTCAAAAATATTATTTGATCCATCTTTGTTTCATTTCAGAATCCTAAAATATTAAGTGTACAAAATGAAACTCGGCTAAAATCTACAAAATTCAAATTTACCCTGTGGCTGAGTTTCATTTTGTACACCTAATAGGATGCACCATTTTCGGAAAATAATTTTTTTTTAAATAAATTTATCTTGAAAACAGTGCGTCCTAGAGAAAAAATGAATAGAATAAAATTAAAGAGAATTGAATTTCCAACTTATTTTATTTAGTGCATTTTTTCAATATCTGTAACGGTTTACGATTTACAAGCCTTTAAAAATTAACCTTCTTACTGGTTATACTTCAATAACCTTACACGGAGATGGTCAACTTTTGATGGACTTTAACGCCTAAAATGTTAAAAATTTTGAAAAAATGAACTACTAGGTGTACAAAATGAAACTCGGCTAAAATCTACAAAATTCAAATTTACCCTGTGGCTGAGTTTCATTTTGTACACCTAATAATTTAAAATCTTAATGACATGGGTTAGTCAACAACCCCGCTTTGCGTAAGGGTTTTCGCTAAAATGCCGGGAAGCCTTCTTCATTGTACATATCCCAGAAAAAGATTCTTCCTACAACTTCAGGGATTTGAACCCTGGACCTCCAGTATTCTGCGTATTATTCACAGGAAGAATTTCAAATTGTGGAATCCCAGTTAAAAAAGAAAAATCGAGTCTTTCCGTGTTCTGTGATTAGAAACCGTGGATGCTTCACTACGCAGCAAGCTCATCCTGCATCGTCCGGTTCAATTACGTACAATCGACGTCCTCATTTTCTGCTAAGGCTCTTTTTTCTCCCTACTCTCTCGATGTTTATGAGGTGCTAAGCGGCTGAGGTAGGGCATAGAAAGAAATAAAAAGGTTTCTTCGAAAGAGTAAAAGAAGGCCATTAGGCACTTTACTATCTTCCCATGGCTAAATGATTAAGTGTTTTCCCCAGTTTTAAAATGAAAAAGTTTTACAAATACTAAAATTGCCAAGGGAAACCCACCCCTACCCACCACCCCCGGGGCTATCCAATGGGATTCTGCTGTGTGTGGCATCATCAGGATCGGAAGTACATGAAGCATCCGATAAAGTTAATAGTCTATTCCCTGATATTGTAGAGATATCCTGAGTTAACGTTATAACATGGACTTTGTTTTAATTGTTAGCTCTAATCTAATTACTTCTAATCTAATTTTAATCAAATCAACCTTGATTAATTTTTCAGATTGATTGCTTTTCGTGATGATGGGTTTCAGCAAAAAAAAAAAACGACTTTTATCCCTTAAAAATTCAATAATGAACATGTAAAATTCAAGATATCATGCAAAGGGACCATAAATAATGCATGGCCTATGATAGGCAAAAAAAAAAAAGGTCAATATTGTTTATTTATATCCGATATGGGATAAGCGAGGATTAAAAAATTAGAATGACCCCCCCGAGGCTTTTTTGGTGAGGGCGGTGGGTGAAGGGAGCCCATAAGCAATATCTCTCCCTGGGAAGATATCGAAGGCCCGCAGCTCCGTCAAAAAAGCGACGGGGAACCCAGGTTTTCTCTTTTCCCTTTTTTTATTTAGTGCTGCCTTGAGATGGGGTTCTTCTTCATCCCTCCGACACGTCTTCGACACTAAAAGCCTCCTTCACCCTCTCCGACATTTTACGGACGTCGTCGTCAAATTGGTTTGTTACTTTTTACGTAGACTTTACGACCGACCGCAAATGCTGCTCCGTCACTCACACGTCGGTGATATTTCACTTCAAAACATCCATCTCATATGAAAATTTCCGAGGAGAAAAAGCTAAAAATGTTTTGAATTTCAAAAAAATGGCGGAGATATGTCTGTTTGAAATTTTAAAAAATTCGCTGCGGCCGAACCGTTGGTCCGATTTTCACCAATTTTCACCAATTACTCCTTATATTTTTTACGAATTTTTGGCGTAAAAAAATTGCCACTTTTTAATTATTAATTTTTTTAGTAGGGAGAAATTTCGTACTTCTACCCATTACGAGAGGCACATCCCAAGGCCAAAGAGCCCATTATTTCTATCTTGACACTTCGAAAAATTTTCGAAAAAAAGAACTTGGAAAATTTTTCGAAAAAAAAACCGGAAAATTTTTCGAAGAAAAAAATTTTTTTTTTGACAAAAAACTTACAAAATTTTTCGAAAAAAAAACTTAGAAAATTTTTCGAAAAAAAAAGGAAAACCCGGAAATTTTTCGAAAAAACTTTTTTGGAAAAAAAAGAGTTTTTGAAAAAAACTTTTGGAAAAAAGACTTCCCCCTCCGTTATACTTCCCCTCCCTTATACTTTCCCTTCCTTATACTTCCCCTCCCTTATACTTCCCCCCTTCCCCCTTCATACTTTCCCTCCCTTATACATTCCCCTTCGTTATACTTTTGTTCCCTTATACTTCCCTCCCCCGTTATACTTCCCCTGACTTATACTTCCCCCTCCTAAATTGTTACTTCTCTTTAAGGAAGTTTTCGTTGGAAGCTCTTCAAACCAGTACTTTATGTTGTGCCATCGACAAAGCATATGATAAGTTTACCTACGGTTATGCTCTTTCATAAATTTGGATTCATATCGTCCGCCCACCTGCGCGCTTACGTCGTGCATGAAGGCTTACCCCGGCCTTATCTAAACTATAGGATTTTAATGAAACAGAGGAGGTAAACCAGATCCCTTTCGCAAGAAATTCAGTAATACTTTTTAAAATAAAATTCGGCCGCTTGTCATCAGGGTGTGAGTATCATATTTCCGAAGTATCGGGCCACTCCACAATTCTTCGTAAAATTCGTGATTCGCCAATTTCGGAATTTAAAGAGGGAGGAAACTCTGGTTTGATGAACGTCAGCTATTAATCAGAACGAGGATGAAGAGGGGAAGGATTTTTGACAGGTAGTGGCTCATTAGAATACCCGCTCTGTGTCTGAAGTGCCGCATGTCATCTTCCCCCATAAAATATTGACTTTTTTTTTGTCAATATATTATTATGATTATCATAGAACAATGCTATTTAACGATAATAGGATATCTTAATATTTTATAAAACTATTGAGTTATGCGTCTCGTATACCTGTAACCCCGACATCAATCAAACCTTTTCCCTTCCATCTACATTTTTAAATAGACTTCCTCTATAATGCATAAAATTAAAAATTGAATAAAACAAAAATAAAATTATAAAAGGTGGTAGTTAGCGATGACTTTGGTTGATAGTTTATTGCTTGCTAATGGTCTGCACCCGAGTTACACGCATCTTTATGTATAAGACACTTCCGGGACCCTTATTTCTTTTTTTTTCTTCCCTTAAAATTTTCACTTTCTTTACATCTAAAAGGGAAATTATATAATTAACAGTGTTTTTTTAATGTTTGAAAAATTGAGAAAGTTAAAATTAAGGCCTTTTTTTAAAAAAGTTGGAATTTCTATCATTCGCAGTTTTGGTCATTTTTATTAGGTGTACAAAATGAAACTCAGCCACAGGGTAAATTTGAATTTTGTATATTTTAGCCGAGTTTCATTTTGTACACCTAGTAGTTCATTTTTTCAAAATTTTTAACATTTTAGGCGTTAAAGTCCATCAAAAGTTGACCTTCTTCGTGTAAGAAGGTTATTGAAGTATAACCATTAAGAAGGTTAATTTTTAAAGGCTTGTAAATCGTAAACCGTTACAGATATTGAAAAAATGCACTAAATAAAATCTGTTGGAAATTCAATTTTCTTTAATTTTTATTCTATTCATTTTTTCTCTAGGACGCACTGTTTTCAAGATAAATTAATTTAAAAAAAATTATTTTCCGAAAATGGTGCATCCTAGAAAAAAAATAATTAAGTACAAATTTATAGAGAATTAAATTCCTACAATTTTTTTTATTATGTGTACAAAATGAAACTCAGCCACAGGGTAAATTTGAATTTTGTAGATTTTAGCCGAGTTTCATTTTGTACACCTAATACAGGGTAAACTGGATTTTTTGGTAACCTCGTTCTTTTTTTTGCCAATTTCCAGGCAGCCTGATATATCCACGAGTTGGGAGACCCGTTCGGCATCTGTGAACGTTTAGATTTTGATTCAAAACGTGTGGACAAACATGTGTTAGAAAAAGATTTTTAACTTCAGGGGCTAATGGGAGCCAATTTAGGCCCGGGATGAAGGTCTAGACTTAATAATGAGGAAGCAATTACAAGTCCCTTTTTACCACCCGAAAAACTCTTTAAAATCGATTTGAAGTCCATATTTAAAAATAACCCTTTCGCGCTCAAAAATCACAGGATCCTAACATTTACATTTTAATTACTGCAGGAGAAGTTTTGTACTTTTTAGGTAGGAAAGGTGTTGTTCCACCCGTTCCCTAAGGCGAGTTTGACAGAAATTATAGCCTCAAAATTGTTTTATGCTCGCCTAGAAAGAGAAGAATAAAAACGAAGGCTCGAAATGTAAGTTAAATTCCATAGAAGTTCGATTTTCAACTTATGAATAATGTATTCCCATCATGGTTGCGTTAATTCTCACAATTGCTATCCCTTGGGATATGGTCTCCATTTGAATCATCCTCTTCGGGACCAATAATAACTTTCTCATTCTTCCTTCTCGTTTATTACGAAAACGCCTTTTCCATCATGCATTTTAAATAGATGAGTTTATTCTGTAAATTGTCGTCTTGGTTGCTCCTTGTGAATCTGCCCTGAAAGCCCAATTTTGACGGATTTTTTTTTCTCGCCCAGAAACCACCTTTGCTTTTAGCCCCATTTTAGTAATTTTTATCATGGGTCGAAAGTAACAGTTAACTTTTATTTTGAAATATGTTTTTTCCTTAAAGTCTTATATTTTGGATTGAAAAATGAAAAAAAAAGTGAAACTTTCACAACAACCTATTTCCAATCCATTAGAAAAACTCATTCCATTTGCTTTAGGGACCCGTTTTTTCCCTCCGCGTTTTCATAAAAATGGCTAGTTTTAAAAACGGGCCCGCTGGCTTTACCAGGGGGTACTAAATCAGCGAAAAATAACGATTAACACATAAAATATCTATAATTTACGTTCAAGAATTTTCAAGTTGACCTCAGCCGCTTTGAATTTTTAAAAAAATTTCAAGAAATGAAAAAAGAAAAAATAAGTGAATGAGGGGAAAAAAACATGATAAAAAAAGAGAATGATGACAAGAATATTATAACGGCCGATTCTCACGAGGGCCTCCAAAAATGAAATATGAACATATCTTTAATACCTACCTACTTATTTTCGTTATCAAACCGCCTCAAAATATTCGTAAATTTTTCCCCCTTTCTCTATTTTCATTTTTAGTGCGTTGGACGTGGAAGGTGTAATTATAAACGATCCGTACTTATCCGAACTTATCCGTAATCATATAAAAAAATATGATTACGATTATGCCCAACTTTGTCTATAACTAAAAAGTTCAATGAAACGAAAAAGAAGCTTGAAAAGAGTTGGAGTCCTGAGGATTGAAATATGCGTCGAAGGTGAAAGATTTATGCCTCGTAAATTGATAATACAGATGACGGAAGAAGGCTAAATTATTGACGAGTGATAGGAGAATTGCAAGCAAAAGGGGAGAAAGGGTACTAAAGAAAATTGTTTTACGATGACGTCCATATACCATGAACTCTTCAACCTTCATGAGGCAACCCTGTAAGGCGAGCTATTTTATTTTTTATGGTTTTTTTAATCAAATACGAAAATGATTTCAAATTCCTTTTTAATTCGACGGCGTAACTATTATTATTGTGGGAGTGATTTTGAGCCCTAAAAATATCTGCATTGCGCACTTTCGATATCGGTCGGCTGAATTACGGACGGGGTTTTAAATACCTACAAGAAGTTATTATTTCTAGTCAGTTTAAAAAAAAGTACTAGTTTGAATAGCTTCCAACGAAAACTTCCTTAACGAGAAGGAACAATGTAGGAGGGGGAAGTATAAGGATGGGGAAGTACAAAAGGAAGGGTATAGAATGAATTCAAGCTTTTAGACAAATTTTTCTACTTTTAAAAAATATTCAAATTTTTTTTTTTGTTTTTCGAAAAATTTTCAAAGTTTTTTTCCCCCCAAAAAAGTTATTTTTTCTATTTTTTTTTCAAAAATCTTTTTCAAAAGTATAAATGAGGGAAAGTATGAAGGAGGGGTAAATATAAGGGAGGGAGATGTATAACGGATAGGGAAGTATAACGGAGGGGGAAGTTTTTTTTTTTCGAAATTTTTTTTGTTTTTTTTTCTTAAATACCTATGCAGTTTTTTTTCGAAAATTTTTTTAATGGATCAAGGTAGAAATAATGGGCTTCAGCATAAGGGATGCCTCTCTCGCAAAGGGTAGATATATCAAATTTCTCCCTATTAAAAAACAAAAAATTTACACCAAAAAGTCGTTAAAATATAATAAGTTTTGGTGAAAAGGTGAAAATCTGGCCAACGGTTCGGCCGCAGTGCAGTTTTTAGAATTTCAAACAGACATATCTCCGCATTTTTTCGAAATTCAAAAATCGCCCTAGTTACATTCTTGTTCTCCGACTAAGGAAGATTTTGTGAAAATTTGGTAAAAATGGGTGGAAAACTGTGGCGGTGAAGTATTCCGGAAAAATGCTACGGACGGCCGGCCGGAACCACAGACAAAGTTGAGATCGGTAAAGATCAATATTCGATTTGACCCTCCGGGGTGGAAGACCCCTCCCCAAAAACCTGACGTGTAGGGTACCACAATAACTTCTTTAAGGAAGTTAAAAAGTTTAAGTGAAACTTTTTCTTTTTAAGTAAGTGAAATTCAGATTTTTTAAAGACTGAATCATTTTAGTGGCCGGATTGTGCAGAAAGCCTTACCACGGCATTCCAAATCGAATTCGGAAGACCAAAAAGTTGATAGACTACAGTGTCTGTTTTTATAAAAGAAAATTTAATTGTTTTTATCATTTATTTATATTTCACACGGCCATGAGGCGACTATCAATCCGGGTCTACAAATTTTACGATGATGGCTTTATGGTAATGGGATGAGCCCACGCCTAAAGAAGCGGAAAAAAAGAGCGAGAGAGAGTGAGGAGGGGGGAAAACGTTTTGGGAGAAGTGCCGTTGCGGAGTGAGATTCAATAAATCTATTGATCATTGTTAATTTATGGGCCTTTTGAAACGCCACCGTTCTACTTAGTGGTTTTGAGGTCTCTCAACTATCGCTGCGACTTGGTTTCGATATGATCTGGGGATCAACGGCAGTCGAAAACCTTCGTCCACTGTGTTGGTAATTTAATAAATTACTCAGGGTGGGATAACAGTTTGGAAGCTGTGAAGAATCCATGAGTTTAATGTCAACTCTTCTTCAGAAGGCCGGCTGTCACGTACAGAGCATTCACTCTCCCTTTTAACTTTCTATCCTCTCCCCTCTGTCGTCCAGACTCCAAAACGTGCATCTCAACTAATTCTACGTTGTTTTCTTTTGCCCGGAGGCAAAGAGTGCACGAAGAAGCAATTATTTCAAAGAATAATTTCCAACGTCAATAACTACTCGTGGTACGGAAATAAGGCAAAAATTATCCTCCTAAACGCCCTCGTGAGCCATCGAATCTTCGATAGCTCCTCTTCTCCCGAAAGACAAAATGCAAAACTCAATGCTCCACGAACTGCTCAACAACAAAGCTGAGGGCGAAAAGTTTTTTTGAAAATTAAAATAGACTTAGAAATAATTTATTGATTGTTTTTATTCATGAATACAGTGCAATCTAGAAGAGGCTTTTTCTAGGCTTTTTCGGCGAAGGGCCCGCAATCGGGTATTTCGATTTTCGTTTGCCCGCTTGTTCCTCCTCTTTTTTGTCATCTTGAATGGAAGCCGCTCTATAACAAAAATTTATTCTTAGGAGGCATCTTCTATACTGTCTAAACTTACACGATATGCAGAATTTGACGGCGAGTTCTTCTAGCTATGAGTAATAACTCGTTTGAAGATGTTAGTTGATTGGAGGTTTCGCATGGTGCATTGTTTTTTGGTGTAGAGGAAGCTGTGTAACCCATCTAAAAGATACCAAAAATTTTAAAACTATCAGAGTACACCCTTTCTTAAGAAATCTGCTGAAAGATTACAGAAAGTTCGAAAATTTTTTGGGCTAAAATACCGTGGGACACCGGAAAATCCAGTACAAAGTATAGGCCGAAAAACTCGGAAGTTTAAAAAGGGTTTTGGGGAAACCGTAGAAAATGTCCGGAAATCGAGGGAAAAAAAGTGTTCTCTAGGCCGGAAAGAAAAGGCTCAAACCTACTGAGAAAGGCGTTTTCTTTTATATTTGGCAAATAAAAAATTTAAAAAATAACTATTAGGTGTACAAAATGAAACTCGGCTAAAATCTACAAAATTCAAATTTACCCCGTGGCTGAGTTTCATTTTGTACACCTAATAAATAAAAATTGTAGGAATTTAATTCTCTATAAATTTGTACTTAATTATTTTTTTTCTAGGATGCACCATTTTCGGAAAATAATTTTTTTAAAAATAAATTTATCTTGAAAACAGTGCGTCCTAGAGAAAAAATGAATAGAATAAAAATTAAAGATAATTAAATTTTCAACAGATTTTATTTAGTGCATTTTTTCAATATCTGTAACGGTTTACGATTTACAAGCCTTTAAAAATTAACCTTCTTAATGGTTATACTTCAATAACCTTCTTACACGGAGAAGGTCAACTTTTGATGGACTTTAACGCCTAAAATATTTAAAATTTTGAAAAAATGAACTACTAGGTGTACAAAATGAAACTCGGCTAAAATCTACAAAATTCGAATTTACCCTGTGGCTGAGTTTCATTTTGTACACCTAATAAAACGTTTTGTCGGGAGTGAGGTTATCCGCTCTTTAAAGGGTCAAAGAAAATAATTAAAGTACTAGTCTGGAGCTGGCCCCGAATATAGGAGGGGGAAGTATATGGGAGGAGAAGTATAACGGAGTGGGAAGTATGTGGGAGGGGAAGTATGTGTCTTTTTTTTTTGGAAAAATTTTCTAAGTTTTTTTGTCAAGGTAGAAATAATGGGCTCTTTGGCCTTGGGATGTGCCTCTCGTAAAGGGTAGAAGTACAAAATTTCTCCCTACTAAAAAAAAGTAATAAATAAAAATCGCAATTTTTTAGGCCAAAAATTCTTAAAAATATAAGGAGTAATTGGTGAAAATTTGGTGAAAATCGGATTAACGGTTCGGCCGCAGCACATTTTTTAAAATTTCAAACAGACATATCTCCGCCATTTTTTCGAAATTCAAAAATCGCCCTCGTTACATTCTTCTTCACCGGCTAAAGAAATTTTGGTGAAAATTTGGTGAAAATCGGATGAAAATTGTGGCCGTAAAGTGTTCCGGAAAAAAATGCTACGGACGGCCGGCCGGCACCACAGACAAAGTTGAGATCGGTAAAGATCAATATTCGATTTGACCCTCCGGGGTCTGGAAGACCCTTCCCCAAAAACCCGACGTCGAGGGTATCGCAATAACTTCTTTAAGGAAGTTAAAACGTCTCAACGTCAAGAAGGCTTTTAACTTAAAGAAGTTATTGTGATACCCTCCACGTCGGGTTTCTGGGGAAGGGTCTTCCAGACCCCGCAGGGTCAAATGGAATATTGATTTTTACCGATCTCAACTTCGTCCGGCCGTCCGTAGCATTTTTCCGGAACACTTCACGGCCACAGTTTTTTATATTTAAAATCAAGTTTTAAGTTTCCCGAAAAGTACCAAAAGATAAAATTACTTTCTTCGATTTAATGATTTAATTTGTTGGCTACGAAAACTAAAAAAAAAAAAGTAAAAATTATACTTACAAAAAAGAAGAATTTGAAACAGTAAAACTTTAAATAAACATGGCTGCACATGAATCAGGTGATTAGCTAAAAACATACGTCATAGACAGTGCCTCCAATTTTTGAAATTTTTCAGTACGAAATTATAAACATTCTAAAATTAAATCCAAACCAGTTGAAGGATAAAATAAAAAATTTTCTCCTCAATATTTTAATTGTTTACTATTTTATTGGGAAAAAGTGTGATTCAATTGAGAATTGACTGCTTTGACTTTATCAAAATTGTTTTTATTAGGGAAATATCATTGAATTTTATCAATTATTAAGATTTTTTGTGAGGGAGAGAGAATGAAAAAAACGGAATTTCCACGACCGGTTTCGGTGTAATACGCCTCATCAGGTGGACTATTTCCTTATTTTTCACTCTCATCTCATTTTCTACTTGACCATTGCTATGTGGTATAAGTGAGACCGAAGAAAATAAGGAATAGTCCACCTGATGAGGAGTATTAAGCTGAAACCGGTCGTGGAATATCCGTTTTTTTCATTCTCTCTGCCTCACAAAAAATCTTAAAATTCTTTTTAACTTTTTGTTTAGAGAAAAGTTAGGAATAAGGGCGAAAAAGGGGTGAAATTTTCTCCTCGAACCCTTATGCAATTTTCGACGATCCGAGGAATTTCGCACATTCTTCATAACCCTTAAGAAACAAAAGAAGTTATAACTAAAAAGAAGAAAAAAAAATAGCGGGAAAGATCCTTTCGTACCGTGAGAATCGTAATTTTTCAGAGGCTGACAATAATGATCTTCATTTTACGACCTCGAAGACGTTTCGGTGAAGAAGAGAGAAAAAAACCGCTAATTACTAAACTCTTCAATAATTTCAATTTTTTCTTTCTTTTTTAACAAAGAAAAATGTTTTAATCCAATTAAAAATTTAAAAAGCAAAACAAAAAAAAATTGACAGGAGAAAAAAAAATTATATTCGGAGGAGAAAAAAAAAATGAAGAGATTGGCCGAGGCTTCCGTCCTTGAATACTTTTATCCCGTTTATTTATTTTAATGATTATTTCTGTTGTGGGCCCGGCCGTTTTCGAGGAGGTGTGACGGGAAAAGGGTGAAGGGAGAAGAAGAAGAAAAAAGGGGTTTGTGATCCCGCGGATGGAGGGCGACGAGGGGGGGAAGCCAATTAAAGTGGAAGGGCGGAGCTTCCAACTCTAAATTACAGAGCAGGCAACATAAATAACTCAGCATACACTATAATATTATGAACACCAATAATTATCAGTTGTGGTGGCAGTCTCAGGATGCTTCTATAGAAGTCTCCTCCTCCATTCATTACCCGACCCCATCATCTATACACTTTTATTTACTAATTTAAATTGATATATTATAAAAAAGGAGGGAATATATAACCGGTCTCTGTGGTAAAAGTTTTTGGCCTTTTATCTCTACGAATCAAAAATCCATGAGTTCAACTTCGATCAAGACCTCCCGATCGGCGCTTAAACGCAACCCTCCCTTCCACCGTCGAAACATCACCACCCTTCACCTTTTCTTGTAATTTATACGAGAAGCTCTTTCGCTCGGATAAAAATAGGAAGTCGATACGCCCATTTCGACTCGCGCAAACATTTTATGATCCTCAAATCTTCCATCGAATCCTGTCTTTGTCGGCTGCACTGGGATTGCGCATTTTTTACCTACTTGCTAAATTTGATGGATATCATCTTTTCTTCCCTTATGTGCATGAAGTTCGTCTATTGACTGGACTAAGGAAACGAAGGAATTTGTGAGAGATTTTCAAGATGCGCAATCACGGTGACAAAATGAAGGTTTCACATTAGGGATTAAGGGATATTTTCATGAGCAATCCCGGTGCAGCTGTCTTGCGGGCTTTAGTTTTAAAATCTTAGGTGTTACATATTTAGCAGACCTCTAACTTTAAGAGCTCCTCTTGGCATGCTTAGTCGGGGCACAGAGATGGGCTTGATACCTACTTTGCCAAAATTCATACCCAGCATTCGGCTGCCGCAATCACAACTAACGAGATGCTAGGAAAGCCTTCTACCTCATTTCCTTCTACACAGCACCGACTTATCTTTATGAACGGAACTTGAGCTTTTTGACAAAGACTAAAAAGAAAGGTCTCAAAACTGTGCTTCTACGCCAGAAAATCGAGGAAATGACCGAAAACTCGTTAAATGGGTTGTTCAATGCCCGAATATCTAAAAAAACAGACGTTTCTTCACCTACGTTTTGTTGAGTTCGCCCTTTGTACCCGGAGCGCCTCATATTCTTTTGGGGACAGGTGAGGAAAAGAAAACCGATATTGCTCACTAGATTGTTGAAACCCCCCCCCCCTTAATTTTCCCTAGTTGCATCCAATGACTTTGAAGTAATTTTGAAATGCCAAAAGACATCCGAGCAAAGGATCAATCCGAAAAGGAGGCCTCGATGGCTTGATGAACAAAAACTGAACATTTTTGGATGTTTTCTATTCGATTTTAATTTAAAATGATTATTATTGAGACGTTGGTTGGATGAATGGAATCTATAGTTGCTATTGTTGTATAATATTTATTGAGCGGAATGAAGGGATATTCACTCTCTCACACACTTTACGTTACCCCTCACCCTTACGTTATTTGTAGATAAACATAACGTTGGATCAGTTACAAAGAGGATCCATTTTTGCTATGTTTTGATTGCCTTGGAGCGCGCGTTGGAGCAAGTTGATCATGTAAGGGGGAAGAGGGGTGATCGATGGAAGGGAAGGACGGGGGGAGGCGATGGGGTGAGTGGAAGCTTCCAGGCTGTACAAACAGAGACCAAACACCCCTCTCGCTCGCTCACTTGTTCAAAAACCCCTCCTGGTTTCTCGCCAAACAATTCACCATTGTAGAGCACCTCTACTTCCTCTTCTCAAGGCCCCCCCTATACAAACCGCAGCTTCCACAATATTTAAATAAACCCCATTCTTCTTCTTTCCCTCTTGTTTTTCACTTTTACCAAGGATTTACGCGGTTTTTATTTCGCAAATTCAAGGACTTTAGTTATAAGAATTCTGGTAAATTCGAGTTGGAAAATGTTTTTGTGGTTTCGAGGAAAAGGGATTCGAAAGCCCTTCTGATTCGAGGACACCCGCAGTTTTAATCTCATTCCAATGACTTCCTGAGACGTGACTTTCATGTCGGATGAGCGGAGGGATTCCACGATAATGAGCTTTCACGAATGAGACCTACTGCCAATACTTTGAACTTCTAAACGTTCCTTCAAACTCCCCCAAAAGGATACCTTGAACATCCCGGCGAAAATCAAGGATTGTGTGCCCTCTGCTCAAGGAGTCCTTCACCCTTGAGGGAAATTGGAAGGATTAATTTTATTTGAAGAAACAGAACATTCAAAGGACGAAATATGGAACCATTGAGAGAAGGTTGTATCCTTTAAGGAACGATTATTCTTTCTCATAATTTCTCGAATTCTATTAGGTGTACAAAATGAAACTCAGCCACAGGGTAAATTTGAATTTTGTAGATTTTAGCCGAGTTTCATTTTGTACACCTAATATAAGCAAAAGAAAAATTAAATTTAAAAAAAACTTGATAGTTCATAAAATGTCAGATTCGCTACGCCTAGCTGTTACATATTCGAGGCCGTTTTACCCTTCACACCGGTGTTAAAACGTTTTTTACCTCATCGATCACTCTGAGGGGAACGAGAACAACCAGGTGGCCTGCAAAAAAAACGGACCCAGTCCGTAACACTTTTTGTTTTCCTCGTTTCCACGGTTGCAAAAACTTAAAAAGATGCCCGTTTCCACAGTCCTTAAGGATAAAAAGGCACACAAGTCAGTTAACGACATTCATTGAAAATGCGGAAATCTCTTGGGTTAAAGATCTTCCCGTGCCGATTTAGGTTTTGATGTTATCGAGGTAAACAGGGAAGGAAGAGGTTTGATTCGGCTAGGAAGCACGCAGCCTGACATCGACATCAAACATCACGCAACGCCCAAACCAAACGAAACCCTCATCCGTGAACCGATAACTATCGATCGACATGTTGCTGGTAACTCTTCACCTATTCTTTCTTCAATAAAATTTGGCTAGGTAAACTAAATTGCGAGGAGCTGTGTAACAGATAGGGAATTATTGTGATTGGCAAGACTGCTTTTGGGGTTATCCCGACTTATGCCGACTCTGAAAACCGATCGCTCTTTATGTTTAATAAAATTCTTACGTTTTTATGCTTTATTTAAGTTTTCTTAAGTTAATTTGCCCTACAGCTGAAAGATAGTTACTTCAGAAAACAGGGTAAATTTTCAGACCGTTTTATTGGATTTACCGGTGTTTCACTGGGTATATCTGCCAAGAAGCGCTTGGGCGTTTTCCAAATCTTCAACCTACAGCCCAAAGAACCCACTGGCTGCATAGAGCTTTTAACTGCTAGTGCCCTTCAAGAAGTTCAGCCTGTTTGTATATTTTTCCCATCCGTGCTTCACCCTGCAAAGTGGCGGGGAGGCTTTCATGGCCGCCTTCGTTTGTATATAAACAATAGAGGAAAAACGTTGTTATAAATAAGATTTCCGACAAGAAAGTAGTAGTGGGCGCGGCTGTGAGGGTGAGATAGTTCACGATTGATAACCCCTCTATCGAGTCCCCATTGAAAGAGAAAAAGGGAGAAAAGCGCGTAGGGGCCTTGACTCGAGACGATATGCATTAATCCGGGCGAGTGCACGGCCCCCGAGTCGAGATAAAACTTTGAATGCTCCAAACGCAGACCGACGACAACTGAAGGGCGAGGAACGTCCGCGTAGGGGGATCGTCGGAGCTGATATCAAAACAACGGGATGATGTTCAGCTGTTCTCCTATTGTGTCACCCCGACTCTTGGAGCTTATCTCGGTTTACATAATGACTGATCCATCCAAACATTCACACTTGATGTTTTAGAAATCGATGAAATGCTTCTAATTTTAATTCATCTTAAGGTTTTGCGAGGTTGACTGTGAGGTGGACAACGCATGACTACTGAGTGATATGGCCACCCTGCATTTTGTTACAACTTAATAATTTGTTGTTTAGGACGATGTACGTAGAGTGAGTATCCGGCGGGTCGAAATAGCCGAGTAGATGAGCGCTCTCGGGGCCGGGTCATTAATCAGGTAGGAGGAACAATAGACAGGTAGGAGGAGGCGTTCCTAACGGTATTATTTTCTCTCTCACCCTTCAGAGACGTGATTAGTTTGAACCGTGACCCCCAGTCGGTAGCCTTCCCCGGCCGAGGTTCGACTCTCCATTTCTTTCTTCAAAACCTCAAACTCCCATCTACAAAACATACCACAACTAAACTAATCAAAATAGACCTTTCCACATTCGGGTCATTTGTTTGCACCGGCTGCAGTTTCAACTGCATGGGAAAACATGTTCTTTTTGTTCGATTACTACGTTTTTCAAACCCTTTGAGGGCCCAACGAAGGCCGTGAACTATTGGTGCAGATATAGAGATAACTCCGGTTGGGATCGCATGAGCGGTAGGCTCGTGTCGGGGTGGACTGCCCCGGGGATGATAGGGTAGCAAAACAATCTCAATTGAAACGATTCTTCCAGTTCATCTTCCCCGCAGCGAATAAACATCCTTCTTGGTCTTTTGTCTAAAACTAGGGAAACTATTTTCGAACTAGTTTCATTCGAAACTTGCCCTCCAACGATGCGGTTTCCCATATTGTGAGGGAGCTAATTCATTTGTTTTCTTCCAAGGTGTTAATAATGGATAGTGAGAAAATGAGCATCGGCTGAAGGGAGGGTGGGTTGATGAGAAAAGGGGCAGGTTGACCGAGTGTATTTCCGAATGTTGCACTTTTTCATAAGGGTCACATCTGACTAATACCCTCCGCCTCCGCTCCCATGTTAATTGTTTGCACTTTAAGCCCTTTCACATCTGCTCTTCTTGTCCGCCTCTTCAAAATTATTTATTGAACATCCATTCTTTTAATTGATACCGCAATCCGTCACCGTTTACGGGGGGGGGGGGGGCTTTTAACATCCTGAGGGCGTTAACAAAATACACACGCACTTGTTTAAAGAGCAAACGGTGACATTTGGACCGTTTTATGGAGTTCTCCCTTGAGAATCGTCCTGACGAATCAGGTACAATCGTTTTTCGTAATTAGGTTTGTCCTCGGAAAAGATGATGATACTATACATATTTGATGATTCTGATCAGATCGGGACATCTGTTATTGATGAGCTCCAATCAGGGAATCGGGGTGAGCTGTTCAAGTCCAGTGACGCACGCACGCAAAGGTTAGACCACGCGATCAACACTCCCTTCAATGCCCACCCGACGATCAAAACAATCGCTAACTTTATTAATAACCGACGACCGAATTAACCCTTGCCTCCTCAAAAACATGTTTTGTCCACACGAATAATTAATTTGTCAAATAACAAAAACAAAATTTCATGTAAAAAGCGAGATTGATGGCCTTTCGAAGTAGGGTCATCATTAAACAGAAGTCAGAGGCACTAATAACAGGGAAGAAAATGCCTATAGGGGAAAATATATCACCTGTGGTTTACGCTCTTTCTATGCATCGGCACACCTTTCTATTTACATGCGTACAACCCCAAATTACCCTCTTTGCGTACACAAATTGTGAATGATGCCTAGAACTTCATGAATGAAATACCAGTTTTAATGGCGTAATTGCTCTGCCGGAAAGGATCGGGGAGGAAAAAAAAGATCACCTCGGGCAAGTACTTTGAGAACCCTCGAACGGCTCCACACATGACAAATTATCGGTTTCGACACTCTCCTCTGTTATTTATAGAAAAGGAGAGTTTCCTTTCGGAGGACACCGACCAAGAAAATTGCCCGCTTTCGGAATCGCCGATTTCCTGTCAAAAGTTCGATCCAGTCTCTCTTAACTTCCTTAAAGAAGTTATTGTGATACCCTCCACGTCGGGTTTTTGGGGAAGGGTCTTCCAGAATCCTTAGGGTAAATTCGAATATGGATGTACACCGATCTCAACTTTGTCTGTGGTTCCGGCCGTCCGTAGCATTTTTTTCTGGAACACTTTACGGCCACAGTTTTCAACCGATTTTCACCAAATTTTCACACAAATTTCTTTAGCCGGTGAAGGCGATTTTTGAATTTCGAAAAAATGGCGGAGATATGTCTGTTTGAAATTTTAAAAAATTCGCTGCGGCCGAACCGTTGGTCAGATTTTCACCAAATTTTCACCAATTACTCCTTATGTTTTTTAAGAATTTTTGGTGTAAAAAAATTGCCACTTTTTAATTATTAATTTTTTTTTAGTAGGGAGAAATTTCATACTTCTACGCATTACATCCCTAGGCCAAAGAGCCCATTATTTCTACCTTGACACTTAAAAAAATTTTCGAAAAAAGAACTTAAAAAATTATTCAAAAAAAAAAAGAAAGAAAAGAAAAGAAAAAAAAAAAAGGAAAATCCGGAAAATTTTTCGAAAAAAAAATAGGAAAACCCGGAAAATTTTTCGAAAAAAATGAAAACCCGGAAAAATTTTCGAAAAAAAGGAAAACCCGGAAATTTTTCGAAAAAAAACTTTGAAAATTTGGAAAATTTTCTTTTATTTATTTTATTTTATGTGTTATACTACCCCTCACTTAAACTTTCCCCTCCCATATACTTCCCCTCACTTATACTTCCCCCTCCCATATACTACCCCCTCCGTTATACTTCCCCTCCCATATACTTCCCCCTCCAATATACATACTTCTCTTTAAGGAAGTTTTCGTTGGAAACTCTTCAAACCAGTACTTTTTGCAGCTATCATTCTCCACCGCGTTTAAATATTCGGGATAACCAAACTTCCGCCTTTGTCGAGACTATCGAGTTTCGGAAAATTTGATAGGGAAAGACACCGGTTAGAATGGGTTCCCGTCGTCATTGTATCCCGTAGAGTCTTTATGAAAGATTACAATGGATAATCCGAAAACCCCCTCAGGCAAACTAATCATCTGTTACACTCACACAGAGGAAGGTTATAGAAATGACGTCAAACGTCGCCTATTATGCACCTCTTTTCGTATCGAAATTAGGTTAGTACGGAAGCCAAGCCCTCATATTGACAAATTCACTCAACATAAAAATCCTGAAACCTTGAAAGCCTTTTTTTTTACGTCACAAAATGAGGCAATGAAAATTAGTACTTATTAAACATGATTATCTGAGGGTAAGGGAAGCATACCTGTCATAACCTATGTTTTATTTCGGTTCCATATTCAGATTTATAGGTAGTTAAATAATGATGTAAATTATAGGATGGTCACTTTTTTTTGGAGGTTGGGTGGGGAATAATAAGATTTGTCACGACCGGGCGACACCGAGTCGCCACCTTTAGCCGCGACTCTTCCCGATGCTCAACAGAGCGCGAACGCTTTTAGTTCCGAATCGAAAACGCACGCGTGCGGTGAAGAGACAACAACAAAAAAAGAAGGAAAACTAACAAAACGAAAAACGTTCACTTAACGACCGCGAATAATAAAATTAACCCGAGAAGTAATGCTTAATCGATTCAATCGCCCGAGATAAACCACCAATTTTTTATTTTCCAGATGGATAAAATCGTTTTTCCGAGAATGTCAATCATACGTAATAATTTATTTAGATGTTAATTTTTAGTACCAATCATGAAGTTTTATTTTAAATATTAAAAACGATAAAATCAGAGCACAAAAAGTTTGGACCCATCCAGGATTCGAACGTTTTATCATCCTCGCCCAACACTCTTCCAACTCAGCTACGGTAGAGGTAAAAATAAAAATAAATGGAGTCCTGTAGTCAACAAACTATATACCAACTGATTCAACAATTAGATGAGAAATGTAGTTACGAGTAAAGAGTATTGGGGTTCAATCCTGGGGGTTATACAGGCTGATGTTGACCTGTCTTCCAAGATTAAGGGAAAAAGAGAAAGAAGTAGCTTGGAAAACAGGTGGGATAAAATTCCAGATCAAAAGGCTTCCATAGCTAAGGGTAGAGTTTTGTGCTAGAAACGCAAAGGTTGTACGTTCGAATCTCACTGCCTTACTTTTAACTTCCTTAAAGAAGTTATTGTGATACCCTCCACGTTGGGTTTTTTAATTTACCCTACGGGGTCTGGAAGACCCCTTCCCAAAAACCCAAAGTGGAGGGTATCACAATAACTTAGATCGGTATCGAAATAGATGAGATCGGAAGTTTTTTGACAAAAAAAACTTAAAAAATTTTCGAAAAAAAACTTTTAAAAATTTTTGAAAAAAAACTTAGAAATTTTTTCGAAAAAAACCGGAAAATTTTTCGAAAAAAAAAACAAAGAGCCCATTATTTCTACCTTGACACTTAAAAAAATGTTCGAAAAAAAGAACTTAAAGAAAAAAACCCGAACGAAACTCGGACAATTTTTCCAAAATAAACTTAGAAATTTTTCGAAAAACAAACTTGGAAAATTCTCCTTTATACTTTCCCTCCCTTATACATCCCCTTCCGTTATACTTTCGTTCCCTTATACTTCCCCCTCCGTTATACGAGTACTTCACCTCTGTTATACTCCCCCTCACTTAAACTTCCCCCTCCCATATACTTCCCCTCACTTATACTTCCCCTCTCATATACTTCCCACTCCGTTATACTTCCCCCATATACTTCCCCCTCCGTTCTACTTCTCCTCCTATATACTTCCCCTCACTTATACTTCCTCCTCCTATACAGGGTGTCCGGAAACACATGGCAAGCGTCTGGGAGAGCGTTAAATAGTGGTTTTACGAAAAAAAGTTAAATGTAAACCCCCCTTAATTTAAATCAAAGAATTTGATGGTGTAGTTTAAAATCCGCCTGGATATACAGGGTGTCCCAGACACAACCTAACTTCGTTATTTCAAATGAGAACCCCTATTTTTTATTCCAGATTCGTAATCTACGCAAAATTTCAAGTAGATTTGAGTACTCATATGACAATTTTGGACACTTTTAAAAAATGTCAAAATTTAGCGTTTTTTGCGCTAAAATCCGTTAAAATTGACCTAGGAGACTCGTTTTTTTTAATTCCACTTATTTTTTCCCGAAGAATCCAACTGTCTCAAATTTGAGCATCTTCGCATTCTGCATCACGAGATTTCGTCGCTAATGGCCTTTTTTCAAGTTAGAACCCAAATTTTTAGTTCAGAAATGAAAATTAGCACTTGTTGAAAGGAATTTTTCTTTCGGACCACAAATTTTGAAAGAGCTACAGAGTCTTTTGTGTTTATGCATCAAAAATTAAAATTCCGTCAACAAATCGCTAATTTCCATTTTTGAAGTATGGAATTTGGAGTTAAACTTGAAAAAAGGCCATTAGCGACGAAATCTCGTGATGCAGAATGCGAAGGTGCTCAAATTTGAGACAGTTAGATTCTTCGGGAAAAAATAAGTGGAATTAAAAAAAACGAGTCTCCTAGGTCAATTTTAACGGATTTTAGCGCAAAAAACGCTAAATTTTGACATTTTTTAAAAGTTGTCCAAAATCGTCATATGAGTACTCAAATCTACTTGAAATTTTGCGTAGATTACGAATCTGAAATAAAAAATAGGGGTTCTCATTTGAAATAACGAAGTTAGGTTGTGTCTGGGACACCCTGTATATCCAGGCGGATTTTAAACTACACCATCAAATTCTTTAATTTAAATTAAGGGGGGTTTACATTTAACTTTTTTTCGTAAAACCACTTTTTAACGCTCTCCCAGACGCTTGCCATGTGTTTCCGGACACCCTGTATACTTCCCCTCCTATATACTTCCCCTCTTATATACTTCCCCTCACTTATACTTCCCCCTATATACTTCCCCTCCCATATACCTCCCCCTCCGGTATACTTCCCCCTCCGTTATACTT
The DNA here is from genome assembly GCA_014119065.1 of Orius insidiosus. Taxonomy (NCBI): domain Eukaryota; kingdom Metazoa; phylum Arthropoda; class Insecta; order Hemiptera; family Anthocoridae; genus Orius; species Orius insidiosus. Next base: position 31,897 of record JACGAQ010001646.1, read on the forward strand.
CCCCTCCTATATTGTTACTTCTCTTTAAGTAAGTTTTCGTTGGAAGCTCTTCAAACCAGTACTTTCCTACCCTTTTCCTCTTCCTGATTTACACGGCTATTAAATAAGGTGCATCATTAAATTTTTCATCGCCGTATAAGCCCAAGATAATCGTTTGATATTCACAAAAAACTGTTTCATCAGAAATTCCATTCTACTAGTTTTTTTTCTGTTCGCTCAATTTTTTTTGTCCTCAAAACTGGTAGGGCACGTGCCTCGTTCCAGACCTTCTTTCATCTCTTTTTTTCCCTTTCTAATGTCCATCATGAAGACGTTTCGACTTTTTTTACTGTTGTTTTTGAAAAATACCATTCGAGGAGAGGGTAAAATTGTATTTCCAGGAAGGCAGTGTTTAGTTTGGGCTTGGGTTATACCACATTTTGCTAGTACATAAGAGACTATTGTCAAGCCGAATTACTGAAGTCAACTGTATGTAAAGCCGCGTCCACACTGGAGCATTCGGGCGGCAAATGCTCTAATGCCCCGAGCGAACATATCCTGTTGAGGGCCTTTCTTTACAGTCTTTTGCTCAAGAAAAACCCTTTCCACTATTCATTTCTTAGCGTCCCATTTCGGGCATTTTGTCAGGTGAATGAGAGGAGGGTACATTTTAATTGTTTTGGTTGTTTCGATATTCTAATCTGAGATGACACCCAGTAAAACGCGTGGCCACAGTCATCAATTTGGGGAGCTAATAACCGATGTAGCGCGATTAATTAAAGGGTAAAATGGGGAGAGGGAAATGATTGAGAGTTGGGAGGAGGAAAAGGGGCCCGAGGGCGCGCGTCAGTGCAAAAACGACATAAGGGACTATTTGGAAATCGCCCTCTTCCAAACAAGCAGAACTCCCTTAGGGAAAACGCCCGGCACACGCAACCGATCTGGAAAGCGTTACGCTTCAAGACATATGGCAACGGTTTCGGCCCGAGAGAGAGAGAAAAAAAAATCGTTAAGACACGATTAATCATATAGTCAACAAACCTTTTTCCCCGGGGTCGTTTTATATGCGTCCCGAGAAGTTTTTGACAGCTCCCTTGTTGGGAATAACAGTCGTCCCTCGAAAATACGTCCAGATTGGGGCGTTTGATTGGAATCTTGCGGAATATGAACACGGAAGGGGAATCTGATTAGACAATTACCTGTTCCTAAATCCTATCAATTCCATCTCCTTGAATATAACCCCGGTTTACCATAATCCCAGGTAAATATTTAAAGTGTTATTCCTTTTAAATTTGTTTTTTATAAAGTAACTCTGTCTTAAACACGAATTCACGAGTACTGGTTTGAAGAGCTTCCAACGAAAACTTCCTTAAAGAGAAGTATCTATATAGGAGGGGGAAGTATAACGGAGGGGACGTAAAACGTAGGGGGAAGTATATGGGAGGGGAAGTATAACGGAGTGGGAAGTATAAAGAAGAATTTTCCAAGTTTCTAAGTTTATTTTGGAAAAATTTTCCGGGTTTTCCTTTTTTTTCTTTTCTTTTTTTTTTTTAATTTTCCGGTTTTTTTAAGTTCTTTTTTTCGAAAATTTTTTTAAGTGTCAAGGTAGAAATAATGGGCTCTTTGGCCTAGGGATGTGCCTCTCGTAATGGGTAGAAGTATGAAATTTCTCCCTACTAAAAAAATGATTATTCAAAAGTGGCAATTTTTTTTACATCAAAAATTCTTAAAAAATATAAGGAGTAATTGGTGAAAATTTGGTGAAAATCGGATGAAAACTGTGGCCGTACAGTGTTGCGGAAAAAAATGCTACGGACGGACGGCCGGTACCACATACAAGGTTGAGATCGGTAAAGATCAATTCGATTTGACCCTCCGGGATGTGGAAGACCCCTCCCCAAAAACCTGACGAGGGGGGTATCACAATAACTTCTTTAAGGAAGTTAAAAAATCTAAAATCTGATTATTTTCGATAATGAGTCGAGGAGCACAATGAACAGCGAGAAACGTAGATCACGACAATGCTCCCTCAGGTTTCATCCTCGGTCAACGATCGCATCAACCTCGACGTCTCATGAACTTCGTTTGCTTTGAACCCAATTCCACAGAGACGCTGGAGATCAAGCTACACCTTCTTATTCTGCTTCTGACATTAAACTAAACGCTTTTCGGGTCTACTACACTAATTAGACCAGACACCAATGAAGCCTGACACTTAAAAAAGGCTGAGGAAGTATGTAAAGATCCAGTCAAGCAAAACCCGCCCCGTTATTCATTCATTCAAATGGTTTTATTTGACTTGTGCGGAAGTTTAGGGAAAATGGCGTCATCTTGAGTAAAAGTTTAACTTCAAAATCTTTGGCTTATTTTTTTCTCTCGTTTGAATGATTATGCGAATCCCCTCGAGTGTCGTTCGGAGAGATTCAAAAAGGAAAAATGTTTGAGGGGGAGGAACGGCTCTTATCGGGCGGCTATAAATCGAGAAAGATCGGCAATGGTTTTAATGTTTTTCCTTTTATTTAACGGAATAAGGGACAAGGGCGGTGATTTGACGTGGGGGCGGCGTTATCGGTTATCTGAGCGGACTAAATCTCCGAAGGTGTTATCAGGCACGTGTCTCGGCGCAGAGTGTGCCAGAACGTCGGCCCTCCTTTCCCCAGTGACAGCTCCAAACCGTACTACATCTCCCCCTCACTTCCAACAGCCAACAGCGCCTTTAAGAGGCCCTTTTAGACCCCTTTAACCCTCCCCCGGCTCGACCCTCGTCCTCTTTAACCATCAATTGTTGACTTAAATATATGTTGTCTACATGTTTCGCCAGAGTTTCTGCTTTTGACTTGAATGAATCGTGAAGGGAGGCCGTAAATAGAAAGGAGGCCTCTGAATTCCGGCTGAATTGCTTCAACAAGTTCATCTCCCCGCCCAGAATAAAGCTCTTTCTTCCACTCTTATAAAGACGTCAATTTTCCCAAAATAGCCTCCCATTCTTAAACTACAAAAGGACCTTCTTTCCAAATAATTTCAAATTCGTGGACACCCTTCAAGTTCCCGGAGTCCTTCTGTTAAAGAAGTACTAGTTTCCATCCAACGACAACTTCCTTAAAGAGAAGGAACAATTTTAGGAGGGGGTAGTATTAAGGGGGTGGAAGTATAAAGGAGGGGATGTTCAAGGAGGGGGAAGTACAAAAGGAGAGGAAGAATAATTTCAAGCACTAAGACTAATTCTTTTTTCAACAAATTTTCCAAGTTTTTTTCCCGAAAAATGTTCTAAGTTATTTTTTCCATCTTTTTCGTCAAATTTTCTAAGTTTTATTCGAAGTTTTTTCTTTTTTTTCTTTTCTTGAAAAATTTTTTAAGTTCTTTTTTCGAAAATTTGTCTAAGTGTCAAGGTAGAAATAATGGGCTCTTTGGCCTAGGGATGTGCCTCTCGTAATGGGTAGAAGTACGAAATATCTCCCTACTAAAAAAAAATTAATAATTAAAAAGTGCCAATTTTTTTATACCAAAAATTCCTAAAAAATAAGGAGTAATTGGTGAAAATTTGGTGAAAATCGGATTAACGGTTCGGCCGCAGCGAATTTTTTAAAACTGCAAACATATATATATCTCCGCCATTTTTTCGAAATTCAAAAATCGCCCTATGTAACGACATTCTTGTTCACCGACTAAGGAAGATTCAGATTTAGTGAAAATCGGGTCAAAACTGTGAAGTGTTCCGAAAAAGCTACGGACGGCCGGCCGGAACCACAGACAAAGTTGAGATCGGTAAAGATCAATACATATTCGATTTTTGTGTGGAAGACCCTTCCCCAAAAACCCGACGAGGAGGGTATCACAATAACTTCTTTAAGTAAAGTGCAAAATTTTAACCGGCCCGTTAAGTAAAGGGCAAAACTTAACAGCCGGTTAAAAATTTAACCGGTCCGTTAAGTAAAGGGCAAAATTTTAACCGGCCCGTTAAGTAAAGGGCAAAACTTAACAGCCCGTTAAAAATATAACCGGCCCGTTAAGTAAAGGGCAAAAACGTCACCGCCCGTTAAAAATATAACCGGCCCGTTAAGGAAGTTAAAATCTGAAAATTCTGATTTATTGCTCGGGGAATATCCGAAAAGCGAGTACATTAAGAAAAATCCGTTTTTAGGAAGTTAAGAAGAGGCCATTCAGAAATGAGTTAATTGGGCAACTTTTTACGGGGGGAAAAAGAGATGTTTCAAAACAAACTTTTCATCAAAACTTATTAATTCAAACTTTACATCAAAAGTTATTAGAAATGTCATTTTTATTCCAGGTTAAAATAAGTTTTTTCCCCCAAAAAAAGCTTCTTTTTTTTTCTTTCTCAATTTATTTCTTTAATTGAAATCTTAAACCTGAATTAAAACACAATAAACTTTATATTTTTTGTAAGATGGGAGGAGTTTGAGGGAAAGGAGGGGCGAAAGATTTATGTTTCAAGGTGGATTTTCTAATGAAAGGTGACCCTGGGAGCCTTCCGGTCTGCGTTTAGCCTCTTATTAAAATTTAGGGCAGGCAAAGATGGACGGATGTCGGAGGAGTTACTCCCTCTCTCACATATACTCATTTAAAAAGAACGCGAAGAGGTAGGGTAAAATTCAATTATATTACATCACGATTTTCAAGGGACAGGTGGTTTGAACCTCCACCACCCTAAAACTCCAGTTTATGAATAATTATTTCACCTTCCTCAAAAGGCATTTTATGAGCCACATTAGAGGACAAAATCTGGGGTGCAGCTCAAACTCGAAAATTGTAATCCAACATTATAGTTTGTTTGCTCACGAGGAAACTGATATTAATTGATATTAATTATAGAATAATGTTTACTATGTTAGAACCATTAGGTTCTGCAAGGCTGTTTACATAGGTCAAAATAGTGTACACTGATCCTTAATTAAACTAAACAGAAATTAACCAATCTAATTAAGCCTTCAAAGTGGAGGAATCGAATGGTGATTCGACATCTTGTGCACTGGGTAAGGACAGAACGCGGATGTGCAGGGGAAAAAAAGGTTGTCAATGAGGGGGGGATACGTTTTAACTTCCTTAAAGAAGTTATTGTGATACCCTCCACGTCGGGTTTTTGGGGAGGGGTCTTCCAGACCCCGGAGGGTTGCCGGCCGGACGTAGCATTTTTTTCCGAAACTCTTTACGGCCACAGTTTTCATCCGATTTTCACCAAATTTTTACACAAATTTCTTTAGCCGGTGAACAAGAAACCAACGAGGGTGATTTTTGAATTTCGTAAAAATGGCGGAGATATGTCTGTTTGAAATTTTAAAAAATTCGCTACGGCCGAATCGTTGGTCCGATTTTCACCAAATTTTCACCAATCACTCCTTATATTTTTTAAGAATTTTTGGTGTAAAAAAATTGCCACTTTTTATTATTATTTTTTTTAGTAGGGAGAAATTTCATACTTCTACCCATTACGAGAGGCACATCCCTAGGCAAAGAGCCCATTATTTCTACCTTGACACTAAGAAAAATTTTCGAAAAAAAAAATTAAAAAATTTTTTGACAAAAAAGCTTAGAAAATTTTTCGGAAAAAAAATACCCGGAAAATTTTTGGGAAAAAAACAAAACTCGGACAATTTTTCTAAAATAAACTTAAAAAATTTTTCGAAAAAACAAACTTGGAAAATTCTTCTTTATACTTTCCCTTCCTTATACATCCCCTTCCGTTATACTTTCGTTCCCTTATACTTCTCCCTCCGTTATACTTCACCCTCTGTTATACTACCCCTAACTTAAACTTCCCCCTCCCATATCCTTCCCCTCACTTATACTTCCTCCTCCCATATATTTCCCCCTTCCATATACTTCCCCTCCCATATACTTCCCCCTACGTTTTATTTTTATTTATTTTATTTTATTTTTTTTTGTTTTTTCAAAAAAAATCTACATTGTTTGAACCTTTATTGAGGTAAATCCTTTATCCAGCAACACAGACGTGCTTTGTATGATTGGTCTAACCCGGTCGAACACGGCGTCGCTTTCATATATCGATACAATAATTTACGCTTTCAAATTATTGACATTCAGAACCTAATTTCGAACTTGTCGCACACAGGGTTGAATTCAAAGAAAATTTTGTTCGCACTTGGCAAGGATTAGGTTTGTAAATTGTAGTGGCCTTCAAACAAACGTCAAGAGCAGATTCGTACCCAAAGGGATCAATCGATTCTGTAATTTAGAATGATGGTTTTCTTTTTCTTTATTTATTTCTTCCACTGGAACTTCGTCCCACTCTCTGGGCATGAAATAAAAGCGGAGAGGCCTCGGGCGATTTCTGAAGATTTGAGCGTTGTCATTGATCCGTCGTTCGAAGGTGGATTAAAAATCTTTTGAGGCTCCGGAGAGGTTAATGTTCTGATGTTTGCCTCAAGGGCCGTCATCGAAAATTACGACAGCACCTTGGGCCAACCGTTCCATGCCACTTGTCAAAACCATCAACGGCGAAATTCGTTTATCCCTTTAAAAAAAGTATCATACAACGTTAGAAAAAATAAATAAAATCAAGGTAGGTTTTTAAAGCTAAAAACAAAGACTTCTTGGCAAAAAATGAAGAAAAACTTCCTTCTTTTGTTTTTTTGCCGAAAACCTTCTTTTTGACCATAGTTTTGAAGTTTTTAAAAAATAACTTTTTGAAGTGGATTAGGAATATATCGATTTTATTTTATTTATTGATAAAAAATCCCATGATCTGCTTAGCTCCGATGACGATAATCCGAATTCGTATTAGATTTCGGACTAAGAGGGGCCTTCCCAACTTCTCCAATTTCCGTTTGTTTACGTTTAGGATGACAAGGATGTGGAGTAGGGGAGCCGCTAAGTCCCAAAACTGTTGAATTGTTTACTCATCTCTTGCCCTATTTGAAGGAAACTTGACTCGGAAAAACCCCATCACGGTAAAGCGAAAGTGAATGGCAATATTGGTACCAATTGTGAAAAGACTTTGAAGCATTTTGAGGTTGAGGACTAGCTATTAGGTGTACAAAATGAAACTCGGCTAAAATCTACAAAATTCGAATTTACCCTGTGGCTGAGTCTCATTTTGTACACCTAATAAATAAAAATTGTAGGAAATTTAATTCTCTATAAATTTGCACTTAATTATTTTTTTCTAGGATGCACTATTTTCGGAAAATAATTTTTTTTAATAAACTTATCTTGAAACCAGTGCGTCCTAGAGAAAAAATGAATAGAATAAAAATTAAAGAGAATTAAATTTCCAACTGATTATATTTAGGGCATTTTTTCAATAAAAATTAACCTTCTTAATGGTTATACTTCAATAACCTTCTTACACGGAGAAGGTCAACTTTTGATGGACTTTAACGCCTAAAATGTTCAAAATTTTGAAAAAATGAGCTACTAGGTGTACAAAAGGACTACGTTTTTAACTTCCTTAAAGAAGTTATTGTTTTACCCTCCACGTCGGGTTTTTTAAAAAAAATTTTTTTTTAGTAGGGAGAAATTTCATACTTCCATCCTTTGCCAGGGGGACGTCCCTTGGGCCCATTATTTCTACCTTGATACTTAGAAAATTTTTTGAAAAAAGTTTGAAAAAAAGAAAAAACTGAAAATCCGAGAAAAAAAAATAGAAGAAAAAACTTAAAAATTAAAAATAAAAAAGTCTTTGAAAATTGTAATAAAACTTAGATAATAGTAGTAAAAAATAAAACTAGGAAAATTTTTCAATAAAGTTAACTTTTCAAAAAATTTTGTTCAAAAATACTTGAAATTTTACACATCTCCTTTAGACTTGCCCCTCCTTACACATTCCCTCCTTGATACTTCCCCTCCTATATTGTTCCTTCTCTTTAAGGAAGTTTTCGTTGGAAGCCCTTCAAACTTCAAAATGGGCGACACTGGGGGAAGCACTGATAACTTATCATTGATAAGTCTTATCAAAAATATGGTTTGCTTGTAGGCACATCTACCGATTTTTATTTAAATTGCGGAGTTATAAATAACATTGAAATAAGAAATCGACTTATAATTTTTTTTATTAGACTTTCCCTTTTCCTTTAATATCATGGTAAGGAAGAAAATGTTTTTGGGAAATATAAATGAGATGTATGAAGAAGGGCGGATACATAATTAAACGAGTTCCTTCCCGTTTTAAGATCAAAGTGGCGAAATGTGTGAGAAGTGTGTTTATCTAACTAATATTTCGTTTTAAAAACTGATCAGGGATTGTAAACATGTTGTGTATTACTTGTTGATGTGAGTTGGTAGGAGTGTCGGGTATTGATCAGAGGCGGCTGTCACAGACATGTGCTTTCCCCCGGTTCAGACCACCGCCGCGCCTGCACCCCCGCACCCCTCCTCCGCTTTTCCGACCCACCCACAACCATCCCTTATTCCACACTATTAGCCCTCCTCGCCTATACCCTCCGACTTACACGCAGCCAACGATCCCCCCACCGCCCTCCCGTCCAGCTCGATCCGCCACCCATTAATAGTCTTTGTTCGGCTCGATCCGCATTAAGCAAAGAAAACTGCTGAGCCAGATCCGAAAGCAACCTGTGGCCTCCCAACCTAATAATAGACCCCCGTTTTAACTTCCACCCTCAGAAAACATCCATTAATAACTCGAAATCGGTCACACCGGAATATAAGCCCTCTTTAAACTATAAAGGGGAAAAAAAAGACACAAAAAGTCCCTCACCTGTGCACTAGTCGAAGCGTTTAAGTACTTTTTTTCCTATACAAAAAGACTCAAATTTGCTTTTGCTTTTTTTTTTTTTTTTTTTAACTTCCTTAAAGAAGATATTGTGATACCCTCGACGTCGGGTTTTTGGGGAAGGGTCTTCCAGACCCCGGAGGGTCAAATCGAATATTGATCTTTACCGATCTCAACTTTGTCTGTGGTTCCGGCCGGCCGTCCATATTGCAGTAGCATTTTTTCCGAAAAAAAAAGGAAAACCCGGAAAATTTCTGAAAAAAAAAACTTGGAAAAATTTTCGAAAAAAAGGAAAATCCGGAAAATTTTCGTAAAAAAATAGGAAAATTTTTGGAATAAAAATAAAAACTTCCGCCTTCCTTATTCTTCCACTCCTTTATACTTTCCCTCCCTTCGTTATACTTTCGATCCATTATACTTCCCCCTCCGTTATACTTCCCCTCCCATATACTTCCCCCTCCTATATACTTCCCCTTCCCATATACTTCCCCTCCTATATTGTTTCTTCTCTTTAAGGAAGTTTTCGTTGGAAGCTCTTCAAACCAGTATTTTAAATATTTGCCAAAAAATTCGACCATACTGTAATTATCAATTCTTCTTTTTATTTTATAATGCTACTTGAAACTCTAATTTGATTACCCAAAAGGATACTTGAAGATCCCTTATCCGTTCCTATACTTGAGAAAGTGTTGAAAGCGAAAATCAAGGATTGTGGTATCATCCGCTGAATAGAGCATCGGAAGGTACCGCTGTAGGATCAATTCAAGGGAGGTTAATAAGAAATAATGTCAATAAAGGATTTTTGAGTGTATACGTGTCGACATAACGCTGTTCGCCATAATACATTTGACCATAAAATAGCAGAAATCGCGAGTTACCGTTCACCATAAAAAATCTGCAACTGGACATAAAGAGTCGAAAACATAATACATCTCACCATAAAGAAGAGATTAAACACTTGTTTCAATATAACGCAGTTGAACATATATGAAACTTTCATTTTAAAGAACTTCTTGTTTCGCCATAAAACTGTTACTGTCGTTTGAACATAATACATCTCACCATAAACTAGGGACAGCCTATTTTCGCCGTTTAAAACGCGATTATGGCGAAACGACCAAAACCTTAAAACTTGACAAACTCGCACAACCTCGCGAGAGGAAAAAAATCGACCCCCTTGTGTCATAAAACGAGCTGATCCCATTGGCTGATTTCCTAGTTTATGATGAGATGCTTTATGTTGAAATGCATTATGTTCAAAATTTTTCAACTTTTGAGAGTTTTATGTTCAATTGCATTTAGTTGAACTACAGATTTGTTATGTCGAAAAGCAGATTTTTTATGTTCAACTGCTTTAGGGTGAAATGCGTTGAACGGTGTTCTCCCGGATTTTCAAGGACAACTTGAGAAAAGGGTTCCTTTAGGAGCGATTACAAATGCGGGCCTATGCCAAAGAGCCCATTATTTCTACCTCGACACTTAGAAAAATTTTCGAAAAAAAAGAACTTAAAAAATTTAAAAAAAAACCGGAAAATTTTTTGAAGAAAAAAAAAATTAGAAAATTTTGGAAAATTTTGTTTTATTTGTTTTATTTTATGTGTTATACTACCCCTCACTTAAACTTCCCCCTCCCATATACTTCCCCTCACTTATACTTCCCCCTCCGTTATAATTCCCCTCCTATATCATACTCTACTATATCATATCGTACTTCATTCTCCGTTATACTACCCCCTTCGTTATACTTCCCCTCCCATATACTTCCCACTCCGTTATACTTCCCCCTCCGTTGTACTTCCCCTCACTTATACTTCCCCCTCTTATATAGATACTTCTCTTTAAGGAAGTTTTCGTTGGAAGCTCTTCAAACTATGTAGTACTTTTTTATCTGGCCACCGCAGTCACAATCTCGTTTCGACAAGACAAACCTCAGTCCCGGAATTTAAGAATGAAGGTCAGAAATTTGAGTGCCAAAGAGTTATCGAAATCCTTTATTTTTTTCCTTTTTAAATTTAGGTGTTTTCTAAAACGTACCTACAGGTAGATAAAGAAAAGGGTGAAACGTGACGGTCTTGTAGAGGGGTTCAAGTTAGAAAGTGCGAGAGGGCTCTAGCCTATTGATCCTCCCCTCTTCTCTTGAGCCTTATTTTATTTTAAAGGGGAAAAAAAATGTTTTCTCTCCATTTCTTTGCATTCGGCCCAGTCTTGGATTTATTAGAAAATGTAAAAAGGATGAAAATGAAAGAATAAAGCGGATTTTTAATTAACGTAAACAAAAAAAAAACAATTGACAGTTGTAATGATTCTTCATAATTTTCTCAAAGAGAAGTAATTGTATTACCCTCCAAGTTTTGGGAGAGCGTCATCCCTCAAAGTATTGACTGATGATTAGTTTTTTATTTATTTATTTTTTAATAAATTCAATTTTATAGGAGTACCTACCTTAAATTTGCTGACCAATATTACGGGCGTAATATAAATAAAAAAATATATAAAAAAAATAAAGTAAATAAATAATATAAATAAAATTTTAAAACATCTCGAAAAATACATAGAAGGGAGAAATTCGGTGTGTCCTCGCCCGTACTGAGTGGCCTGGCTGGGCGAAGACTTACATTTTTCTACCTTGATTAGGAGTCGAAAAAATTATGGGTACTTGAATGTATTCTTTAAAAAGGAATCCTTTCAAAGATGCCATCGAAAAAAGGATTCCTTATATAGGAACAGATCATTTCAAGGTTCATAAATACGAAATGATGGCAAAGAAATTTTCAAGGAAACTTTGAGAAATGGAAACCTTAAGAATACGGGCCTTAAAAACTAATACATTGAGAGGAAATTCGAATGCTCAATTGGGTGAAAAAAAAATAAAGCGAAAAATTATTGAACTATTAGGTGTACAAAATGAAACTCGGCTAAAATCTACAAAATTCAAATTTACCCTGTGGCTGAGTTTCATTTTGTACACCTAATAAACAAAAATTGTAGGAAATTTAATTTTCTATAAATTTGTACTTAATTATTTTTTTCTAGGATGCACCATTTTCGGAAAATAATTTTTTTTTTAAATAAATTTATCTTGAAAACAGTGCGTCCTAGAGAAAAATGAATAGAATAAAAATTAAAGAGAATTGAATTTCCAACTGATTTTATCTAGTGCATTTTTTCAATATCTGTAACGGTTTACGATTTAAAAGCCTTTAAAAATTAACCTTCTTAATGGTTATACTTCAATAACCTTCTTACACGGAGAAGGTCAACTTTTGATGGACTTTAACGCCTAAAATGTTCAAAATTTTGAAAAAATGAACTACTAGGTGTACAAAATGAAACTCGGCTAAAATCTACAAAATTCAAATTTATCCTGTGGCTGAGTTTCATTTTGTACGCCTAATAGTATTTTTCTAGGTTTAATAGCACCAGCATAAAAATTAGAAACTCAAAACTCATTTTCCCTGTAAGAAGAGCAAAGAAGTGCTCTATAATTGAAGTAGCATATGTTTTGAATTAATTTCGGGACGAGCCCGTGGAAATGTTTGATCAGTAAACTTGTGGCGGTAGTGTTGTGGAATTGGAAGAGGGCTCAGGGCGGTTTTGAGGGCGGGGGGCTGCTTGAGTGCCGGTGGAGAGAGTTCTGATGGCAAGGCCTAAATTTGAAGAGGGGAACTTTTAAGATGGGGAGGTAAGATGAAAATAAGGAAACTCCCCTACTCTTCACCTACCAACGAGAAAATTCTTTGGTTACTTTATCTTTTGCTTCCATTAAACCGACAAACACTTTTTCAGTCTTCATCTAAAGAAAAAAAAACAAATCACGTTTGAAAAAATCCCACTGGAAAAGATATTTCGGCATAGTTTAGTGAAGTAACCCTTTTGCCTAGGTCTACTTGAAAATTCGTTATTTTGTTTTATGAACCTCCTTTGAAGTTATCTGTTCTTTCGTTTTTTCAAGCTGTTGAGGTACTGAATTCCTCAAACGTAGGAGTAGCACAATCCTTGATTTTTACTTGAAACCTTGCCTACGATTACAATCGTAATCGTATTTTTTCTGCGATTACAATCGTAGGTAATCTCAGTAAAAATGTCAAATACGAGCCGTAAACACTAACGAAAATACGATTACGCCCGTAATTGCTGAAAAAAAAATGCGATTACGACCGTAATCGCATAAAAAAATACGATTATAATGGTAATCGCAGAAAAAAGTTCCGGTTTGAAGAGCTTCCAACGATAACTTCCTCAAGGATACAGGAGGAGGAAGTATTAAGTAGGAGAACTAAATTTTTGTAAAGTTGTGAAATAAATTTGGTGGGTATCGCAGTAAGTCTTGAGGAAGTTAGAAATTTTAGGTATTTTTTGTTGTTCGTTTTCTGTTTTTTGAAAAAAAAAAAAAAATTAAGTACCTAATAAATCGCCATTTTATTTTCCGTTAAAAAAATTCTTGAGGAAGTTAAAAAAAAAAAAAAAAAATTATTTTGAAAATTTTATATCAAGGTAGAAATTCAGTACGGTTAGCCAAAGAGAGGCCGCCCTCGAGCCGGCGAAGTGACTCACATTTCTGCCTAGAAAAATTATTAAGTAAAAAAAATTTTGGAAAATTAAAATTTTAAAAACATGGAAAATTTTTAAATAATTCAAGGAATGTTTAGTGAAAATTTGGTGAAGATCGGACCAACAGTACGCCCACAGCGCTCATTTTAAATCTTTGAACAGTCATATCTCCGCCATTTTGAAAAATTTCGAAAAAAGCTCTCGTCATTTTCAAGATTTCTGTGAAAGGAAGCTTGTGTATAAATTTGGTGAAGATCGGATGAAAATTGCGGCCGTGAAGTGTTCCGGAAAAAGTGGCGACGGACGGCCGGACGGCCGGACGGCCGGACGGCCGGCACCACAGACAAAGTCAGGATCGGCAAAGATCACTTATCAGATTTATCCTACGGGGTCTGGAAGACCCTTTTCTAGTAACAGGGGTCGGAGGGTATCACAGTAACTTCTTGAGGAAGTTAAAAATACAATTACGATTGTAGAAAAAAAATACGATTACGATTGTAATCGTTCAAAAAAAATGCGATTACAATCGTAATCGCAAAAAAAAATACGAATACGATTGTAATCGTTAAGAAACTTGCGATTACAACCGTAATCGTAATTGCGCACACACAGTTCTGGTTAAGCCAAGGAGAGTTTCAAGGAATGTTTAAAAATACGTCAATTCCAACAGGACCTCCGACTTTGTATAATGGTCTGTGCAGGTTGGGTATTTCAGGTCGATTTCTTGATTTGGAGATACCCGGGCAGACGTTTGCTAATTAGTTTTTCTTTATTTTTTATCATTGGGAAATTCTCATTTTTTTTAAAGAGAACTAGAGAGAAAGGGCTGAAAACACTAGAAGCGACTGGATGGAAAAGAGTGGGCGGTTTTGGCGTCGTGGGATCCGGGGGGGCGGGAAAGGGCAGGCGGGGCGGGAATGTATAAGAAGAAGAGGTAGAGGAGGATTAGAGGGGGAGATAGCTGGAGGCAACTCTCGTGGAAAATAAGCAATCTATATGCATAGATTCTACAACCCCCTAACTCGACCTCCCTGCCGCCCGCCCAACTCCCCGCTTCCCTCTCCGATGACACCCTCGCTCCAGTCGCCCAACAGTTTCCGAACCATCATCAGAGCGGCCGAGTCGAACGGCATCACACGGAACAAGGGCTCCCTTTCGAAAAGATGTTTATTATAGTCTATTACCGACCCAGCAAAAGATTATCCATATTCCTCTTTTGATTTACTCGCAGCATTTTCCCAACCCAAATTTTCAACTTCCTTAAAGAAGTTATTGTGATACCCTCCGGGTTTTTGGGGAAGGGTCTTCCAGACCCCGGAGAGTCAAATCGAATATTGATCTTTACCGATCTCAATTTTGTCTGTGGTTCCGGCCATCCGTAGCATTTTTTTCCGGAACACTTTACGGCCACAGTTTTCATCCGATTTTCACCAAATTTTCACAAAAATTTCTTTAGCTGGTGAAGAAGAAACTAACGAGGGCGATTTTTGAATTTCGAAAAAATGGCGGAGATATGTCTGTTTGAAATTTTTAAAAATTCGCTGCGGCCGAACCGGTGTAAAAAATTGCCACTTTTTAATTATTAATTTTTTTTTAGTAGGGAGAAATTTCGTACTTCTACCCATTATGAGACGCACATCCCTAGCCCAAAGAGCCCATTATTTCTACCTCGACACTTGGAAAAACTTTCGAAAAAAAAAACCAGAAAATTTTTCCAAAAAAAAACTCGGAAAACTTTTTGGGAAAAAACAAAACTCGGACAACTTTTCAAAAATAAACTTAGAAAATTTTTCGGAAAAACAAACTTGGAAAATTCTCCTTTATACTTTCCCTCCCTTATACATCCCCTTCCGATATACTTTCGTTCCCTTATACTTCCCCCTCCGTTATACTTCACCCTCTGTTATACTACCCCTCACTTAAACTCCCCCCCATATACTTCCCCTCACTTATACTTCCCCTCCCATACACTTCCCCTTCCGTTATACTTCCTCTCCCATATACTACGTTTTACTTCCCCTCCGTTATACTTCCCCCTCCTATATAGATACTTCTCTTTAAGGAAGTTTTCGTTGGAAGCTCTTCAAACCAGTACTTTTTCAAGGAAAAGCTGTTCGCACTAATGAGAGATAGGGATTTTATTATTTCTAACTAACTTGAGTTTCAAATGAAAGGATGATGAGAATTTCCCGGGAATAATCGAGATGGAAAGATTAAAAAGGTTGAGATTGGAAGGTAGGAGGATAAGTCGTTAACGTGTACGCCTGGGGTTTGAATTGGATTCAACAGCCTGTCTGAGTTGTAGGTGTCAAGTGGTTTAATCTCGTTTTCTCTCCTCTCGGGCTAAGTGTAGAATGGTATTAGCGAGTAGTAGTGGAATAGTGGAAGAGGGTGGACGGGTTGAGCGGAGGGTGGTGCCTGTTGCTGTCATTGCGCTACGATGGCCGACCATCTGGAGTCTTTCACAGAGAAATCACACGCACACCCACGCCTTGCCTCTGACGCAGAAAACCCCTTCACCGCCCACCCGCTTTTCCCCCTAAGACACGTGTCAACTTTTGGACCCACCGGCCACCCCAGTTCAAAACACGTCATCAACCTAAACAGGTTAACAAATTTCAACTTCCGCATCCCCCTCTCAAAATGCAAAAAACAAGCTCGCCAATTTTTTTTTCAAAGTTGAAAATGAAACAATAGCTTCGTTTATCCTCGAAAAAAAGAGAATAATTTATCAAGTGTCATAATCGCCAGGTTTTTATATTTTAGAGAAGAAAAAGATTTACATAATTAATTCTGGTCAGATAAGCCCCTTTTGCTTCTCCCCTTTCTCTCGAACCTGGATTTTATACTCACCCAGGCAGATATTTTATTCGGATTAAATTTAGAATATGCCTCTCAACCCTCTTTCACGCTGCATGCTCTACCATTGCCGATTTTAATAAATAGATATGGATTCTGTTGATATTATTTTTTAAATCTTCTTTTCGCTAAATCACTTTAAACGAAAGTTTTAAAAAACGAAATAAAAAATGGGCGTACCGTGATTGCGCATTATTTTACCTGCTCCAACATTTCAGGCACTGTGATTGCGCATTTGATTGAGCAGGAGGAGTAGTCTGATGGCCTCTATTGCTTCGGATTGGCCAGGAGGAGGTGGTCTGATGGCTTTTGTGGCTTTTGATTGAGCAGGAGGAGTGGTCTGATGGCCTCTATTGCTTCGGATTGGCCAGGAGGAGGTGGTCTGATGGCTTTTGTGGCTTTTGATTGAGCAGGAGGAGTGGTCTGATGGCCTCTATTGCTTCGGATTGGCCAGGAGGAGGTGGTCTGATGGCTTTTGTGGCTTTTGATTGAGCAGGAGGAGTGGTCTGATGGTCTGATTTTAGCGCGAAAAACGCTGAAATTTGACATTTTTTACAGTTGTCAAAAATGGTCATATGAATAGTCCAATCGACTTGAAATTTTGCGTTGATTACGAATCTGAAATAAAAAATAGGGGTTCTCATTTGAAATTAGGTTCAGTAGGGGGCACCCTGTATATCCAAACGCATTTTAAACCTTACTATCAAATTCTTTGATTTAAATTAAGGGGGGTTTACATTTAACCTTTTAACATAAAACCGCTTTTTAACCCTCTCCCTGAAGTATGTGGTCCGTCAAAGGTCGTCTGACGTCAAATTTGGCGAGGAAATCCTTCTGCGCATGCTCCAGGAGTTTCAAAACAGTTTTGAACCCAGATATGTCGAATGTGTTTGGGCGGAGGCCGAACTCAACTAGTCACTGGCACCCCAACAGAACGATTAATGAATAATTAAGACATTGGATAATCCCTCTTTTTACCCTCGGTTGTGAGATACCCCTCCTCGTGTATTTTCCTCAGTTACAGTAATAATAATTCTTTGTTCACAGGAATGACATAACGAAAAGAAATGGAAGAATTGAGGAAACAACGAATCAAAAATTATTTGCGAAAGCCCTGTAAATTCATAAATTCTCTGAAAATTTTGCCAAAACTGCTGAGAGAGAATTTAGGAAGCCGGAAGGGTTACGCTCCAAGAAATGACCTGTGCAAACCCGAGTTTCCTGGACGTGACAATACGCGTTTTTTAGGGATCTCGGACTGAGTTTGACGAATTTGACTTGGGAGCTTCTCTTATGAGTAGAGCCCGGATTCCCGTGCAATTGCATCTTTTTTTTTTGCAACTCTAAACTTAAAAATGACCAGTTATTTATCCGAATTGACACAAATAGATCATTTTTTATGCTGAAAACTATGGAAAATTTAAAGAAGTTGTACTAAAGTTAGAGGAAGATGCTCAGTCAGCGAGAAAAGTGAAAGATCTTATAAATACAAATTCCATTGCTGCCGATTTAACATTCATTCGTACTCACTTCTCTATTTTATCAAAATCAATTGTGAAACTTGAAGAGCGATATCTTTCACTAAATACTCAAATCGAAATTATTGAAAATATTGATAAACAGTTAAAAAAATTAAAAACGAAAAAGGGTTAGAGGTGTACCAAAGTTCCTAAATGTCATCGAAAAGAACCCTGGGTACAGCACAATAAAATCGATAAATGAAATTTTGGAAGGAAATGAGACTGAGACTGCTCTTGTTGAAGATCCCTTGTTAATAAGTTGTTATAAAACTTGTCCAACAACTAGTGTTGACATCGAAAGAGTGTTTTCACAGCTCAAAATGTTTTAAGCGACAGAAGACAAGCTAATTTGGAACGGTACATTATTGTAAATTTTAATAAAATTTGTAATCTTGAAATTTCTTAATAAAATGTCTTATATTATGTACAAATATCTTGATTTTCCCCCCCATTTTTTTACAGGTTAAAAAAGGAGGAGGAAGACGCCATGTTTGTTAAATGTATAACATCATAAATTGTATAACATCATAAATTAATAACTGCATTTTTTGGTTTGCACGTTTTTAACTTTTTACTTCACGTTTTTAAGTTTTTATTGCACGTTTTCAAATTTATTCTGCACGGAAATCCGGGCTCTCATAAGTTATGAGAAACTGCAGTAACTTGCAGATTTTGCGCCCCCGTGCTACTCCCCCAAGAAAGAAGCGGTCTGGAGCTACCCCAACCGGAACTCCCGAAAGTTTTTTTTGCAGGTTGTGTTTTAAGGACGGTACTAATATTATATTAATCGTTTGTGAAGAGGGACGGGGGTGTTTGGAGGGATGGGGTGGCATGTGGCAAGCGGGAAAGGAAGAGACAGAAGAAGGGCGAGGGTCCCCCCATCCCCTCAGCAACCCGTCTGGAAAATGCTGATAAAGCTCTCCCACCCTCTCGCGTACCCATACCCTCTTTGGACTCCCCGCAACACTATTTGTTTATATTGCTCCCCATGGAGACCCCCGCCCCTCCTCCATTCCAATCAATGCCCTTCTTATGTCTAAACAATAATTTATCAACTATTTCACCATTCAAGCTTCCGCCGAGGTCGCAACCATCCTTGAAGTTGTTGTTTTACCCTACTTTTAGGGTTTTTAGGTAAGGGTCTTACAGACACTGCAGAGTCAAAATGATTGGCCATCTTTCCGTCAGGGGCAGCTGCAGACCATAAATAATACAATACTGAATTGCTGCAGACTAGTGCTTCAAGTCCAAGAAGTATTGGTTTGAAGAGCTTCCAACGAAAACTTCCTTAAAGAGAAGTATCTATATAGGAGGGGGAAGCATATGGGAGGGGAAGTATAACGGTGTGGGAAGTATATGAGAGGGGAAGTATAACGGAGGGGAAATATATGGGAGGGGAAGTATGGAAGAGGAAGTATAAGTGAGGGGTAGTATAACAGAGGGTGAAGTATAACGGAGGGGAAGTATAAGGGAACGAAAGTATAACGAAGGGGATGTATAGGGAGGGAAAGTATAAACGAGAATTTTCCAAGTTTGTTTTTTCGAAAAATTTTCAGTTTTTTTTTCGAAAAATTTTCTAAGTTTTTGTTTCGAAAAATTGTTAAGTTTTTTTTTTGTCAAAAAAACTTTTTTTCTTTTCAAAGTTTTTTTTTCGAAAAATTTTCCGGGTTTTCCTTTTTTTTTGACAAATTTTCTTTTAAGTTCTTTTTTTTTGAAAATTTTTATTAGTGTCAAGGTAGAAATAATGGGCTCTTTGGCCTAGGGATGTGCCTCTCGCAATGGGTAGAAGTATGAAATTTCTCCCTACTAAAAAAAATAATAATAAAAAAAGTGGCAATTTTTTTACACCAAAAATTCTTAAAAAATATAAGGAGTAATTGGTGAAAATTTGGTGAAAATCGGACCAACGGCAACGGTTCGGCCGCAGCGAATTTTTTAAGTTTCAAACAGACATATCTCCGCCATTTTTTCGAAATTCAAAAATCGCCCTCGTTAGTTTCTTGTTCACCGGCTAAAGAAAGTGTGAAAATTTGGTGAAAATCGGATGAATAGCTCACCTGACGTGGCTTTTTAAGCCGAAACGTGTCGTGAGATACCGTTATCACAGTCATTCTTCCTCCATTATCGGTTATTTTGTAAAATCAAGCTCCTTGCGGAATACGCAATAAAAATTAGAATATCAAAAACACTTTTGTTTATCAATTGAGAAGTGAGCAAAAACAAAACGATAATTATCAACTTAAAAAATTAAGAGTAACTTCGATTCTTTCATTCTTTATTCAAGTTTAATTATGGAAATTCAATTAGAAAGACCAAAAAGAAAGAATACGCCGTCACGTAAGGAGCAAAAAACGGGCAATTAGAAATAAACATATAATTATCTCCATAGCACACGACTGTAATTAATTAACGTCTAGCAGGCATATAGATGGAATTACAATGGCAAAAAAGGGCCAAGCGTTTAATATTCATATAGAGATTAATTTTAATACACATACGAATGACGTGTGTCACCAACTTGAATAAAAAGTTATCCGGAAGCTAACCCAGGAAAACCTTCAAAATTCCGACCCTCAAAATCCTTCGCATTTTTGACTTTAAGGGTTTCTCACAGCATTCTCGGAGCAATAAAAACAAAATATTATGTCTTAATTTTATTTATTATAGGAGAAAATATCATGTTCTAGAATGACTGTAATCGCGAAACGAACTTGAAAAACTTTTTTTTTTGTTTTTGACCTGAAATCAAATCCTTAATAAGAAAAACTAAAAAGTTAAGTACTATGTTTCAAATTTCGTGGCCTCCACTTCCAGTAGCGCCGGCTGACCTCGGTTTCTTCGGTGTGGGCGAAGCACTTGCGTTTTTTTTAGACTTTTCGAACTGAAATAAATAAATAAATCAAAAGTTTAAATATAGAGTTTACTTTTTCCTTGATCGACATATGTCCTTTCACTGATGACGCACCCTAGAAATTTTTAAAAAATTAACTTTTTTAAATATTCTAATTCTATTCATATTATTAGGTGTAAAAAATGAAACTCAGCCACAGGGTAATTTGTAGATTTTAGCCGAGTTTCATTTTGTACCCTAGTAGTTCATTTTTCATAATTTTAAACATTTTAGGCTTTAAAGTCCATCAAAAGTTGACCTTCTCCGTGTAAGAAGGTTATTGAAGTATAACCATTAAGAAGGTTAATTTTTAAAGGCTTGTAAATCGTAAACCGTTACAGATAATGAAAAAATGCACTACATAAAATCAGTTGGAAATTCAATTCTCTTTAATTTTTATTCTATTCATTTTCTCTCTAGGACGCACTGTTTTCAAGATAAATTATTTTAAAAAAAATTATTTTCCGAAAATGGTGTATCCTAGAAAAAAATAATTAAGTACAAATTTATAGAGAATTAAATTTCCTACAATTTTTATTTATAAGGTGTACAAAATGAAACTCAGCCACAGGGTAAATTCGAATTTTGTAGATTTTAGCCGAGTTTCATTTTGTACACCTGATAGAATATTCTAAATGATTCTGTGATATTTCTAAAGAATGGCAACCCTGCCGAGCACAACTCGATCAAAAAACTTAAATCAGTCTCAGCATAACGCACTTGATTTTTCAAAGGCGACAAAACACGATTTTCCTTCACTGAGAAATTCGAGTCATCCTGGAAAAAAAAATAATAATAATATAAATAACGCTTAATATTTTTATTTACTTGTTTTTTCTTCGGTGACGTCAAAAATACTTTTGTTTTAATAGACTACAAAAAAATTAATTGAATTATAAAATTTATAATTAGAAATAATTACTTCGTCTTTAGCTTTGTTTAAACTTTTCGCATTTGTCGAGCGGTTGATGATTTGATCGATTTTTCAATGTCCTGGAAGAAAGCGAAAATGAATGAAATACTTGAGGCCCGTATTATAAACGTTCCTTCAACTTTTCCTTGAAAATCCTTCCTTGACGTTCACTTAAAATAAACCTTGCCTAAGTTAAGAAAAAAGTTCAAGGTATTCTTTTGCGTAAGGGAAGGAGAGATACAAGGAACGTTCACAAAAAATGATGTCTTCACTTACAGAATTGACGTTCCCCTTTGATGCCGCTGGTTTAACCTAAAAAAAAGTTAAGATTTAAGAATCTAAAGATATTTTTAAAAATTTAACAACTCACATTGGCGATGGTATGTTTGCTGACGTTTTTAACCTAAAAAATAAATAATAAACATCTAGAGGAAAAAACTCACGTTGAAACCTTGTGCATTTGAATTAAGTTTCTGAAAACAAATTATTTTAAAAACCTAACAGAAATTAGGCCAAAAAAAACCAAAGCTCAAACTACCCTTTGTTGGAAGCAAACTCAGAAGGCAGTACATACATGTATATGAAGTTTAAGAAAATCCAATTAATCTAAAAATTAGGCCCATTTTAAAATGAGGACCCTTTCTCAAGGTTTTCTTGAAATCCTTCGATAAATTATTTCATTTTTATGTAAACAATTAAAAAAAAAACATGAATTTTGGAAAAAATTATGATTAATCACAATCCTATTTATTATGAATTCCCCTATTACGATTACGCCCTCTACCTTAAGTATGTTATCATTTTACCTTGGTGGATAATTAGTTAAAGGAGTTTTTAAATTTCCTGTAATTGCAGTCTGGAAAAAAAATTATTAGCATTTACGAATTACATACGGGGTGGAAAAACTCTTTAATCCACTACATTTAAGTTGGAAATAAACTGATTTTAAAATTAAGGACCGTCCTGAGCCATTTTTTCGAAATTCAAAAATCGCCCCCGTTTCATTCTTGTTCACCGGCTAAAGAAGTGTGATTTGGTGAAAATCGGATGAAAACTGTGGCCGTAAAGTGTTCCGGAAAAATGCTACGGCCGGCCGCCGGCACCACAGACAAGGGTGAGATTGGTAAAGATCAATATTCGAATTGACCCTCCGGGGTCTGGAAGACCCTTCCCCAAAAACCCGACGTGGAGGGTATCACAATAACTTCTTTAAGGAAGTTAAAAAAGAAAAGAAAAAACTTACACTTGATGACACCGTACTTCCAGAATGATCAGCGATTTGAGAATCCTTTTAAATAAAAAATAAAATATTTCAAAACTAACGAGGTCACTTACGTTACTTTTCGTAGCTTTCACTAATTTCGGAGTTCGATTTGAGGTAGAAACCTGAAAAATTGTCAAGCCGAAATCTCTCAAAAAAAAACTTACCATAGGCGAACTTTTCTGGGCGAAATGACTTTGCTGAACGTAATTCTAAAATGAAATCTTTTAGAAGGGAAATGT